>APFE031283157.1:0-21435 GCA_000404065.3 Pinus taeda | reverse complement strand
GATCGTCCCAAGGAGGAGGGGCAGGATCCTTGAGGTACCCAACCTCTTGGATGAGACCTTGCTACAGGAGCCTCGATGTGGAGTAGCAGGAACTGACTGAGTGGGTAGAGACAGATGCAGATGGAGTGGCAGAGAGAGCGACAGTGCAGGGAATCCCAGGACAGTGCATAGCATGCAGGCTGCAGCAATACGAGAGGCACAAGTGTTTTGCACAGTGCTAGGTGGCACAGAGAGGTGTGAAATGGTGCGAGATGCATGAAGATGTTGCAGTAGCGTAGATGTCAGAGAGGGAGCACTTGTCAGTAGCTGGTAGATCTTCAGCATCAGAGTATGTTCCTATCCCAACAGATTGGTCAGTTGGGAGTTTTTTTTTGTTCTAAGTGTTGTTGGAGCAAAGTGGACCGGGCAGATGTGTTGCATGCAGAACATTCGAGAGTTACAGGATCGGGTTTGAGAGGAAGCCTTTCTTGTTGAGAGGGAGTGTTGAAAAGTGTGCAGCAAGAAATGATTGTTGAGAATGCAACAAGATGATGGAGCTTAGTGGAAAGGAGTCGCCTTCACTAAGTGGTCGTACAGGCAAGTTTTGGCGCAAAGTGTATTTTTAGACTATGTCTATTTTTAGACATATGGACCATGGTCTATGAGTTGTAGGATGTTGTTTATGGATGATTGCTCATGCTGGGAAAAATAGATGGACTTCTATTTTTTGGATCACAGTGGTGTGATCAGTCTATTTTTAGACTATCAGGTAAAAATAGAAACAGTCAAATATTATTAGCCCTTACTAATATTTGGACTCTAAACTTTATCTATTCTCTTGAAGCACTTCAGTTGGAGCTACAGATGTGGCACATGCAACTGCCTAAAGGAATCATGTGGTTACCTATGGGTTAACTGAGCTATTGCATGAAGGACTTCAATTAGAACTCAAGTGGTTGAGTTCTGTGGAGTTAGATGAGCAGTTAATGGAGTTGTGTTCAGTTTGACTTAGTTGAACTAGTTGTATTTAGTCTAACTGGCCAATAGACTAAGTGATGAGTTGTGTGAATTAGTTATTAATTAATTCACTAATTATTAACTCATAATGCAACTGAAGAATACATCAGTTAACTCAGTGCATGGACAGTTCAGTGGAGACAAGTGTTAGAGGTAAGTGAAAGGGTGAGTTGTGACTATCAGTTGTGCATGAGATCTTGCACAATTAATGGATTGAGTATGCCCATGAGAATTGTGCAGTAGATGCCTAGTGATATAGCCTGTGCTCACATGATTTCCAGTGTGAGTGATTTTCCAAGGTAAATAGAACTTGGAACGAGTTTGGATTCATTCATTCTCTTGCAGGATTGCGCAGTGGAGGCAGGCAAGCAGTGGGGGAGATTTTGAGATCAGATCTGAGCTGTATTGTGTGTAACAGGTGGAGATAGTACTGAGTACTTGTGAGGAGTATTGTACTATGTATTGTTACATGTTCTCAATCATTATAATATATAGATAGTGTGGGGTTTTCAGCTGTATGCTTTTCGCGGGTTACCTACTGTGTTAATGTGCGCATGTGATTGATGTTTCATTGTTTTTAATGCTACTAAATTGATGGCCAACGTAGAGGAGGTTATGTATCATGCATGTATTCCACAATAGTGTATAATCGGGATAATCTTTGTGAATATGTGTTAAATTATTCAAAATCTCTACATGAACTGTGCACTACATAGTCTCTGGGCTCAATCTTCACCATTGACTCCCGAGCTACATAATTTTGCAATCAATTGGGCTCATCTATCCTCCATAAATGTACCATAGGATGATCCAATGCCCGTCACCCCAGCCTATCATACTGAGGTCCCAAATTACACACATTTCTTCCTCAGTCACACCTCAACTGCGCATTTTGTAGTATCCAGGATCAAACATCACCCATGACTTCTGAATTTTCACAATTGCGCAAGTTATAAGCCTCTTTCTGAGCCTGTCACTTGGCTCTAGCTCATTCAGTGGATTAATATGCATTATCTTAGGCTAGAGGTTTATTATATTGATGTCATATTGTCATGAGTGGGTTGTAAATGCAGGTAATCTATCATGCTATGGAAAGATGATGAATAAGGAAATGGAGAAGGAGGACATGCTAGAAGACAAATATGGAGTTGAAGATATAAGATGATCATTAGGCGATAAGACAAAGCAACATTAAACTATAATAAAATATGAAGATGAAGATCACATGGAAGACTCCTCATCTTCAAGTCATAAGGAGGAAGAAGAAGAAGAAAATGTACCCTCTTTTCAAGAAGACACAAAGAAAGAAGTGGAAAGAAGGACAACTTGGCACTGTCACATCATCATGTTGTCCATGTCATCATTTTCATGTCATGTCCTATCACAAGTCATCATATACGACATCATTATTGTGGGTTATGTAATTGTTTATTCAAAATGTATTAAAAAGTGGAAATTTAAGGACGCATTTAGAATATGAAGAGTCACGTGAGGTTGAAAAGTCATAGGAAGTCAAAACGTCATGAGGGTAGTCAAAGAATCACAAAGAAGGTGAGGCACCACCTCTTGGTTATATATACACCCTCATTGTATGAGCAAAGGACTTTTCACCTTGCCTCCTCCCTCAAGGCATTACAAAGACAAATTAGTTATTTTGAGGGGCAAGGAGTGGCTTCAATGCTCCACTATTGGAGCTAGTGATGTTCATTGTATACACGTGTCTTGGAACATTTACTTAATAACAAAATCCTTCATGGATGACACATTCTTCATTCATGGATTATGAATATTTGTAAGACTTTTTTGCAAATGTTTGTATTGAATGTTGATTTCATATATGCTAAAGTACATGAACTATTTCGGTTATTTTAGTAGTTATATTATTGATAATGTGTTGTAATAGTTGCTATTGTTGTCCCATCCCTGTGGAGTATTTTGCAAGATACTAGACATATCTTTCTCATTGATTGGTTGTAATGACTGTCACATCTTTCATGGACTATTCCACTAGATGCTAGACAGAGCCCTCTTGTTTTTGTGTGTCTCTTCTTGGTTAGTACTATCACCTCTATCCTAGAGGCTCACTTTTCTCTTTCCCTCCAAAGTAGAAGAAATTTGACATACCTACAACTGGACACTCACCAGGCACACGTTCTTTCTTTCCGAAGGCACTATGCATTCCTCTCTTGTTGAAAATTAGAGCCAAGGCAAATCTATAAGAACACATCGCAATTGGGTATCCTACTCGAAATGGTTTGAGGTCTAATTGGGAATTCACATCGGTGAGACCCCTAGGTTCACAGATCTCCAACACCATCAATAAGTTTCCATGTATGTGGAGAAAAATTTAGAGAACCCTTCATTATTAGGCTTCCTTTTAGCTACATTTGTCCATTCAACTACTGATTTCCTTTGTTTCTTGGAATCAAAGGTGCTCAGACCCAAGTATTAAAATTTATCCACATGAGTATTCAGAAAAAGATAAACTGGGATGAAAGGATGTATGAAGTAGTTATCAAGGTGGACATTATGGAATTGGAAGTTGATGGATTGACATAGGTATGAAGGTATGTATAAAACCACATCTACATGCAACATTTGACTTAGAAACCCTAGGGATGGTTTGGTCACATTTCCTGTAATATCTTCTCCAAGTAATAGTAAGATTGCGACCAATATTTTCTATACATATTAAGAGAATTAATACATAATTTAGGTTTCAGTTAGTGGGGGAATTTGTTTTCGTTGGGACAAAATCATAGAAAACAAGGCTTGTTTGATTTGTGCTAAGAGATGATCAAAATTTATGGCTAATTAAGCTTTAATGAATGTCTGTGGGTTTCATATCAGGGAAACAAATGGATTTGTGGATGAGGTTAGTTATAACCTAAAGGATATTCTCCCCCTTAGTAGAAACAACACAATCCCTTTGAGGAATATATGTTTTTTTTCTATGCAAAGACTAAGCTATATTATATTAAAAAAGAGAAAATATGTACAAGAGGGCGAAACCTATGAGAGTGCCAATGAAGCCTGCAACTCTCTATCAAGCTAGCATCAAAAGTATCAGTTCCATTGAGGCGAATGCCCCTTACAAAGGATGAGTTACAGAGTGGAGAATTCATATTCAAAATGTGTCATTACAAAAACAGAATTGCCTGAATGCTGAATACAGGAAAGTTGTTTGCTGAAGGGGCTTCTGCTACCAGGACTCCGCTTCCAGAACCAAGCCTGCAGGCACCGAATCCGCAACCAACCGAACACACACCATCCATCGAACACACACCATAAACCGCGACCAACCGAACACACACCATCGACCGTAACCACGACCAGACGAGCCATCGATAGGACATTTCCAAAAACGCAACCACCAAACCGAACAGATATTCCAGCAAATGACGAACATACCTCCAAAAAGAGCAGGAGAAGACCGCTTACTTGACATTATCTGGGCTTTGCACTTTGAACTCGTCCAGAGGCTCCCAAGAGATCTCCATTCCCTCCGGAACATCTTCCAATTTCATGCCTGGCGGTAGTTTTGGGTACAGAGTGTTGGCGTAGTAGAAGTCCGGCATCTTGGGCACGCCTTGCCGCTGTGGCGAGGTTGGGGTGGCTTCTGCCCGTTCCTGAGGAATTATTGCCTGTTCCTGAACCAATTCAGGCCCTTTCGAATCCAACATGCTTCCAAGTTCCGCCAGAACCTTAGCTTGTTCCTCTGTGGGTGCCGGAGAGCTCTCATCGACCAATTTACTTTGCGAAGATGGGGAGTATGAACTATCCTTCCTCCCCCAGCTTGGCGAGGAATTATTGGAGTTCCCGGGCGATTGTTCCGCCAAAGTTCCTTCCTCCACATCTTCCTCCTCAAAAATGACTGTAATTAACGCCGAAATGACAGGCTTGTTGGTTCTACAGCGGTAATGAAACCTGGCCGATTGAAACGTGTTATAGATTGAATGCCCTGAATCCCCTGTTCTGTTTGAGGATGGAGAAGCACAGGTTAGAGGGGAGACTCTCCGGGGACTGCGACTTCCTCGCCCTCCAGCACCGCTTCTTTGGCCCTGATGGCGCCCCCATCGTGGAGTGGCTCTGTACCGAGGAGCCATAATGATTGTCTTGAGAGAAGTTGGTAAATTAGTGGATGAAGGATGCCCAAAAACTAAATACAACCCTGTTGGCCTCTAGAACATGCACCAGGCCAGAAGCCCAACATCACTGCCACAAAGAGGCACACCTGAGTGCGTCCCCTTGCCAACTCTTTCACACAGTTGCAGAGGGGCTGAGAACAGAGGCAACTGACTGTGGACGGTCCTAAACACTAACCTTTCCCTCTCACCAAGCGGCTTAAACTGGACCGAGTCGAATGTCTGCATTTCGTCCTCCACCATCCTGATATTCCTCCTGCTCATTTCTTGAACCAGACGCTGCATTGAAGGGCCTTGAATGCTCGTCACTCTCGGCGGCCAACAATTAATGCTAATCATGGTAAATGCCCCTCCCGGGATTGAAACAGCTACCCGCCATCCTCTCCGTGTGGCAGTCTGTTGTTCCTCTTAATGGCTCGACGGACACCCGCATCCAGGTTTTGAGGAATATATGTTGATGTTAACCAAGTTTTAAATTTAGGGAAATGATATAGAACTGGGGTTATAACATAATGCAGACTAGGTTTTACAACCCTAAAATGATATTGCTGGTTAAAAAAGTGGTAAATAGAGTCAAGAAGATTTTTTTTAGAGTTGAAGGGGTAGCATGGATCATGAATTTCAGCCTGAGTATCCATGAAAGGTTCCTTGGTAGTGGGAGTGGAAGTTGTAGTTTTTGGGGCATGTTTCTGAGGTTTATTTAGCTTCAACATAATGAAGAGTGAGGCTAGATGCAGAGCTAAATACCTGGTATTAGCATGACACAGTATGAGTTGAGGTGCATTGGTCGTTTTCTAACTTGGACGTCACTTTCAAAGATATTTGGGTGTTGAAAATGACATGAGAAACCAATAAATGAACCCTTTTTAAACTTCCTCTATCAGTAGGAAAACAGACTGACAAACGACTACATACGACAGGGAGGTGATGTGATAAGCAGATGTCATGGACTATGATGTGGGAGGCTAAGATGGCAAGGCGAGCTGGGAGACAAAATTGACTAACTCACTCACTTGGTAGGCTCCCCTAACAGGAAGGACGAACATGTGTAACAAATTAGGGGAAGTTTCACAAAACTCTTTATCTCTTTGTGCCACCCCCCACTAGCAATTTCTGAAAAATGGTTGGGGTTTGTGTAATAGTTAATTCTCATCAATTTCTTGATCAGAGGTATTACAATCATGCTTTCCGACACCCCTCAATATTTTTATAATGTGCGCAATTTGATGTTTCCTCTAAAGATCTAAACAATTCTTGTTCTAATTTAGGCTCAAAAGAATAAAAAGTAGGAGGGGGAAACTCTCCTTTAGAAAATTCCAAAATCTTTGGGGAAGCTTTAGAGGTGTGTATTTTAGCCTTTTGAGAACTGGAACTTTAAGCCCTAAAAGCAGATACAATAAGACTAGGGTACTTGAAATTTTTGAAGGTGATTATTAAAATAAATGTTACTCTAAAACATAAAAATAAAAATAAAAACCATTTCCAGAGTCAAACTTCTTAAAAAAACTCTCTTATAGATACGATGACGTAAGATAAATGTACAAACATTCGAGTCTTACAAACATTCTATAGAAAGACAATTCTTAAAATAAAAGGATCGTCATTTTAAAAATAATAATAATAAAATATTTTTTATTATTTAAAAATAATAATAATAATAATGTCATTTAAATAATAATAATAATAATAATAATATTACAATAAATGAAAATAAGTGATAATAAATAGAATATTGCTATGAAAATGCCTTTTCAATATAAAGGAAATAATAAAGATTAATTATTTTTAATAAATAAATATATTAATTTATTAAAATAAATATATAATCATTACATGCAAAAATCATTATATAAACCTAAAAAAGACAAAACAAAAATCCAAACTCATACTTAGATGCTCAATCTAGATAAATAATAATTCTACATTGTAAATATAAGTTTATTACAAATTAATTCAATTTGTGTTTTATCCACACCATTATAAATAAATAAATAACACACACTCTAGATTATCAAGTAACATAGATAGTAATTCTCCACTATAAATATAAACTTATTACAAATTAATGGAATTTATATATTTCATTTCATGCCATTCCAAATAAAAAAAAAAAAATTATACTAGAAAAAATTGTAATTCTCGAGTGTAAATATAAATTTAGTACAAATTAATTGAATTTATATATTCATTCCCCGCTATTCTAAATTAAAAAGAAATTAGAATGAAAAAAAACTTCAATTCAGTTATAAAAAAATATACATTTCATAACCAGCTTAATTTACCAAATAATGTGATTTTGATGCTCTGTCACAAATTGCCAATGCATAAAGTGATGAAAAATTGCTTGGCATTGAAGATTACAATCCATGTTCACGTAAATACATTGCAGGTTTTGTTATTTGAAGAAGTGTCAAACCAGTATCAATAAATTTTCATCGACCAAAATTAAACAATTATCATTAAATACATTGCATATTCTCTTTAAACAAATATGAGTAAGTGCATTCCAGAATGTTCTTAAAACAAAGTGAGTGTACATATAAATATCCTACTATAAAAATAAGCGCTGCATGTAGCGAGTGGTCCCTGCCTATATAACCGAAAAATTAGCCAGTTGCCGATGCCAACGCTATTGCAAGTGTGTGATAATTGTTGGCGTTGGCAAGCACTAATTGGAACGAATTGTCCAAAATGAAATTACTCGCCGATGCTAATTCCCCATTTCATTTCTTCTGTTACCAAACAGGGGCTTCTCCAGATTTCCAAGAGGCATGTAGATATGGAAGAATCGCAGATATGGAACATTTCATGCATCTCCAGATTTCAAAGAGGCATATAGACATGGAAAACATCAATCTTTTGCGTGTCTCCAAAACACATACTTTATTTGTTTCCGTTATATGATCATAATCGCATGTGAAGCCTACGCTATGGAGAATGAGCTGAATGTTGAAGGTATTCTAGTGCGCTCAGCCTAAGGTATTCTTGTGTGCTCAGAAAAATGAGATGAATGTATTCTAGTGCGCTGCAAAACTCGAATAAGAAGTTGATAAGGTAACAACAATATTCAAAATGTCAGTACAATCAGACTCTTTTATAACCATATGTGAGTAAACCTGGATCGAGTCTTAAAGCTGGTGGTTCATTCTTTTACATGGCTGAAACGAAGTTCTGACGCATGCTGTGTATGCATATGTTCATTTAGGTTGAGCGCATCACATCAACCATTTCTTCAAATGCTGTTACGTTTTATGCGAAGTTCATTCAAAATATTTTCAAACATGTCAACCAAAAACCAAATTATCATACTCTAGTAACTTTGGATGAATGTTAACCACCCTTTGTTGATCTGCGAGGACAAAATTGTGGTTTACAAGTACATTAATGATTTTCTCTTCTAGGAGCTGGGGTTTTAATCCGAGTGCAATAAACTGTTTCCATGAGCTGAAAATTTCAACAGAACTAGCATTCTCGTTGACCAGGCCTTTCAGAGAACATACTTTCCCTCTAAATACTGCTTGACAGTAGTTACAACAGGATAGATCCCATGCCTAAGGGTCACAGTGGAAATTGAAAAAAAGTTTCCTGAATTCCAACAACTATTGCTCTTGTTTGGTATGTGTGCCCATAGACTAAACCAGCTCCCATTGATTGTCATTGAACATCTGGAGATGTGATTGAACCCACCTGCCCAGGACATAAATAAAATAACTTAAGACTAAAAGAATGGAATGGTCCCCAACCAATATCCTCTCTAAGCAGCATACTCATGACAACTCGCTGATTAAGCTAGTTGCAGCAAGTTCACAACAGAGGGACACTGAGATAATAGTTTTCTCGGCTACTACAATTTGGACAGTAAAAACTAGACAATCAAGTAGTTGCAGGTGTCTAAGTAAAAAATATGCACTGTAACTAATACATGTTCTGATAATCATTACAACTTTTGTGTCCTATAATGGGCGCGCAAGTACTCAATAGATATGGAGTCTGGGCATTGAATGAATAAAAACAAATATTTTACACAGCCTTCAAGTCAAAACATAACAAAAAGTAGGCATTCCAAAGCAAACTACAAAGTTGAAAACAAACCTCAGTTCACGACATCAAACCAGGTTAGTCCATTTAAGTACACTCACTATTGAAATTCACAAGGTACACTCTATCAATGGCAATGAGAAGCCACTAACCATTTTATCAAACCAATTCCAGATTATTATTGTGAAGAATATTGAATTTTTTGGGGTACATCATCAGTTGCAAGTTGCTTCTTGGACTGTTATCTTTCATCGCTTCAGATAGTTTTGACTTGTTAAAATTATCCACACTGTAAGTCCACCAATCTGGCACATCATCAGTTGCAAGTTTCCTCTTGGACTGCTATCTTTCATCACTTCTGATAGCTTTGACTTGTTAAAATTACCCACACTGTAGAGTCCACCCATCAATATGTTATTTGTAACATCATCGAGGCTCGATGCCTTCTTGTTAGCTTCTTAGCCTCCTCCATCTTGCCTTCCTTACATAAACCATTGATAAGCACATTGTATGCGACTACATTGGGGTTTATGTTTCTGTCGAACATTTCGTAGAAGAGCTTCTTAGCCTCCTCCAACTTGCCCACCCTATAGAAACCATCGATAAGCGCATTGTATCTGATGACGTTAGGGCATATGTTTCTGTCAAGCATTTCATAGAAGAGCTTCTCAGCTTTCCCCAACTTGCCCATTTTACAGAAACCATCGATAAGCACATTGTATGCGACACCATTTCAGTCAGGCATTTCATAGAAGAGCTTTGTAGCCTCTTCCAACTTTCCCCCCTTACGGAAGCCATCTATAAGCACATTGAATGTGATAGTATCAGGGCATATATTTCTGTTGGGCATTTTATTAAAAATACTTCCTAGCTTCCTCCAACTTACCTCCCTTGTAGAAACCATCAATAAGTGCATTGTATGTGACAACATTTGGACTTGTGTTTCTGTTGGGCATTTCATAGAATAGCTTCATAGCCTCCTCTAACTTGCCTACCTTACAGAAACCATTGATAAGTGCTTTGCATGTGACAACATTAGGGCACATGTTTCTCTGGCATTTCATAAAAAAGCTTCCTAGCCTCCTTCAACTTGCCTACCTTACAGAAACCATCAATTAAAGCAGCAAATGTAATAACATTGGGGTTATGCCCTTCTTTTAACATCAGATATAGTAGTTGATTGGCCTCTTGTAGCTTACCTTCTCTGCAGAGTCCATCCATGAGGGTAGTAAATGTAATCGTGTTGGGTTCATGACCCCATTGCAGCATAACAACTATCAATACAAAAGCCTCATGGGTTTTCCCTCTCTTGCAGAGCCCATCTATTAGGGTGTTACAGGTTAAAAGATTAGGAAGCTCCCGTTTGTTCACCATTTGATTGAACAGTTTGACAGCATCCTCTATCCTGCCCATCCTGTAAAGCCCTTTGATGAGGATACTGAATATTACGACATTTGGAATATAGTCATGTGCTTCCATTCCTTCAAACACTTTGAAAGCATAATGCATTCTACCTGTTTCACAGTGACAGTTGATAACAATGCTCAGAGAAACGAGACTCGGAACAATGTCTGCTTCAACCATAAGTTAGTAAATACACAATGATGATTGATTTTGCTTCCGTCAGACTAGGCTACTTAACAAAATATTGCAGGTGGTGATGGTGAGGTGGCAGATGATGGTAGCCAGCTGCCTGAGAGGTGAGAGGTGGCAGCTATATAAAAAACTTTGCATGCACCTAAGTTTCATGTTTGTCACTACAATTTTGTAGACTTTGGATAAAATATAGCTTGTCACCACATTTTTGCATTGGTATAAGTGAAGCCTGCAATAAGAGGTCCTTTCTTGCCCAGCCAAAAACCTTCGTTAAAATTTTGATAGACGAAAATTATCATTCTAAAACATTGGTTAAACGGTGATAACGCAAAAAAAAACATGGTCAACGAATGAATTAATGCGCGGTCAATGATCTATCGATCGCTAATAGTCCCAGGAAGGGACTAATAAGACATCAACAAACAATGTCTCTCAGGAACTTAGAAACCAAACCAATGACGTATATTAGTACCTTTCAAATATCATATGCAAATAAACGATGTGTCGTGAAAACCTTTCAAATATCAGTTATAAACCAAATGTGTTTCCTGATACCTTAAAAACATTGGTCATTGTAGTTCAAACATATTACAATTAGAAAACAAAATAATAAGAGATACATAACATATTAAAAAAATAGGAAAATATTCCATGGGGCTTCGTCGAAATGCGCCTTAGCTGCAAACATCCATTTGCGACCAGCACCTCTAAGGATACCATGTTTCCATTCTTGGCATCTCTTCTAGCTTGGAGGTCGTACAAAATAGTTAGTATTCAGGAAAGCACAACTTAGCACAGAGGAAGATCTCTAGGAGGCTCCTCGAGACTCAAAAGTTTGTCAAGATTATTGTTTACCATAAAAACCATGGCCAATTCCCATGTTATGTACACATCCAAAGGGGGTGCATCCACCAAACTCCTGCAATAGACATTGAATATTACTAATATGCACAAAGCAGTGGCTAATTCAAAATTAGAGACAACATAGAAAGGAAGTAGAATAATGTGAAAAAAATTCTCACTAGGATCGTTAACCATGAATCTTTTTGCAACCCAGCCATTGACTAGAACGTTCATAGTGTTGCACATGGGAGGATCGACTAGATTGAACTTCTTAGAATCTGTTTTTGAATTATAATTTCCAAACCCTTCTAACGCTTCCATTCATGAAATTCATGGAAGATAATGCCTTTGTGAATAATCATAAGCACTAGAAAATTTTAGACAAAATGAATTTAATCCTTTGCAACTTCATTGACAAAAAAAAAAGAACAGGGAATCAATATGCAAAAGAGTGGGTTGGACTTTTTGAAAATATTTTATTAGATTGAACAAATTGCTCCAATGTTCAGTGAAAATTTTGTACCGATTTTGTAAAGAACGTCCAAAAATTGCGACAAACATTTATTTTGTACCTGGGACACGAGAAGTGAAGTTTTGCGTCGCTCATATTGTAAGTTCAAAATAGTAAATTTCTATTTAACGGAGTTAAAATGGAAGCATACTCATAAGCCTGTAGTTCATTTCCTGTCCCACCTAAGCAGATTCCATCTCTGGTTATAAGTGAAATCCATAAGCATAATGTTGTTTTCTGCATGTCAAATCCCATGTAGATTCTAGCTCTAAATATAAGCATAATGTTTATTTTTGTGTTGTTTTTTATGGTGCTGGTCAAAACCCATTTTGTAAAGCGTTTACCCTCCACATTACCAAAACCCAATTTGTAAAACCCTTCATCCTCCACATTACTAAAACCCAATTTGTAAAACACTTCATCCTTCACATTACCAAAACCCATTTTGTAAAACCCTTCATCCTCCATATTACTAAAACCCAATTTGTAAAACTCTTCACACTCTACACTGCTAAAACCCAATTTGTAAAACCCTTCATCCTCCACACTACTAAAACCCAATTTGTAAAACCTTTCATCCTCGAAATTACTAATTTAGATTCCACAAATAAATCTTAGTATATATTTCTATTCTTATACAATTATATAATTGATTAGGAAAGTATTATATAATTATTGAAATTGTTATATAAAGGAGATGTTGTTAGGGGTTTCTTTCTTTATTTATGTAGACAATACTATATTTTTTGACGAGTTCCCTGGTAGAAATGGGAGAGAACACAACTGGTTGTTTCTTGTCAACGGTTAGGAGAGAACCAAACTTAATTGAAAAAATTCCATTGGTTCACTGTTGCAGCAAAAATTTGTTTCATCGCTGCAGCAACTTCTTGGTTTTTTGTTGCAACCACTCACTGGTTGACTAGTGTAGCAACTTTTGGTTAACGATTGCAGAAACACGTTGGTTAACCATTGCAGAAAATCGTTGGTTAAATATTGTGACAATCACTGGTTAACCATTGCGACAACTCACTGGTTAACCGTTGCAGCAACTCATCGGTTAACCATTGCAACAACTTGCTTGTTAACCCTTGTGACCACTTGCTAGTTAACCATTGTGGAAACTCACAAGTTAACTATTGTGGAAATTGGTTGTTTGACCATCGTGGTAACTCATTGGTTGAACGTTGTGGAAGATCATTGGTTTACCATTGTGGAAACACACTGGTTCAACTTTGCAGCAACTCATTGGTTTACAGTTGTGGCAATTAGCTAGGTCACCATCATGTCAACTCGTTGGGTCACTATTACACACATTTCTGGGTTACCGTTGCAGTAACTCCTCAGGTCACAAAATGATAAATCAATTCAAATGGAAACAATCATTTCCCTTCCGGTGTAAGACCCTAAAGAAAAGATCATATTTTCTAGAAAGGATTTAGATTAGTTTGAAGTACATGGAAAACACATGGAGATTGATCAGATTGCGAAAATCCCTTCAAATAGAACTGGAGACTTTATTAGGGGAGAGGAAATGAACCCATATGTTCCATGTTCTTTCATTGAGGTACAAAATAAACGCCCATGCTCAAGGTCTATTCCTTCCTTGCGACATGAAGTGTAAGTTTTTTAGAGATGCATTGTTTGGATGTTGGTATTAATAGTGATCGAACATTTTTCAAGGATTCATATGTACTGACATTTCAAACATTTTTATTTAGATATGATTGTTCATATGGCCTCGAGAATAGAAGAGGACAAAATGAAATGAAGTGAAAATCCTCATTTGTGAAAAAAATGGCTTTCCAATGCTATTTCAATGCAAAAGTTATGGTTCAAATCCCTGAGATAGTGATAATAACATATAACATGTATGAGCATGAAGATATCTAACAATGGCCTTGTCATGGACAACATGAAACTTAGAGTCATTTTAGGTCCCTACATCAACCAAAGTTATCAAGGTCCATGGTTTCCTATGTAGATATTTGCTTCTTCTTGGAAGTGCCAGTTGACTTGGTTTGCAAAATTCAAGTTAAAAAATATGTTGACATGGATGCCACAACTCGAGATAGGGATTTCTTTTTGTTTAGGAAATAATTTTTTAACATATATAATTTTCTAATGAAAGGAAAGTGTCAGTTGCATAAGAAGGATGAAATGAGTGTGAACCTTTGGTATAGAAAACACCAAGATGATTTTTTATTTTATCAAAATCCCAATGGTGGAGAGATCGCTTTTGTAGTTTGGAATTCAGATGAAGTGGATGTTGGATACCATGGTGAAGCTATTGATAACCATGGAATCAACATTGAGCATAAATAAATATGGGTAAGTGTATTAAGAAAGATGGATCTAGCACAATAATTTGATTTGTGGTGATTGGTAATGATTAATGAGCTAAATTTGACTTCATATTTTTTTGAATGTGATAGTATAAGTTGTACACACTCATGGTGTTTGATGAGAAACAAAGTGGGGTACCAGTTGCATAGGTGGTGGCATCACGTAATACATCACAAGATATTTCACGATGGTTAGAGCACCTCATGCATAGGTGTCACCATGTTGATCGTAGTTGGAAAGTTAACGCCTTCATGGTTGATGATGCATTGGCTAAAATCCATGCTTTGAAATAACTTCAATCTTCTTATTTTATAGTAGAACTTGTATTGATTACAAAAAGAACATGCTTGAAATGAATTGAATGTGTAAGGAGAAACACAAGATGCAATGTTATCTTATGTGTTTGGCACATATGTCAAGCATGGCTAAAATATGTGAATTGATTGGCTAGTAGTCTAGAAATAGAAAAATAGATGTTTCATGATTTGGGTTTAATTATGAATTATTGTTCGAGTGCAGAATTGAGAAATGCAATTAACGCTTTATTCAACAAATTTTCTAATGAGGAGAAGTTCCTATACTATTTACAAAAGAATTGGGTTGTTGGTGACAAAATTTGTAAGTTGGCAAACTCTTTCTTACATTTCTCTTTTTGGTTTACTTACAGGTGAAATATCTTCATTAACCAAACTTTTCTGCAATTAGGGATGTGGGTAAGAGGTTGTCAGGATTTTCCCATGCAAATAAGGAGACAAACAATGTTGTGGAGTGATATCACTGTTACCTAAAGACAAAATTTCTATCTGATAGAAGAAATAAATGTGCTTGTAGGATGGATTGGTTGATACATGTTCTTCTAACGAATGTTGAACCCTATTATCAGTTTAAGGAAATTTGAAAAAACGCAGGATTTGTGAATAATTACAGGAAAGAGAAACAATTTGAATCATCAATGGAAAAAGAAAAACGAATTCTAAATAGTTACTCCAATCCTCATGAGAAAATGTCTCATTCTTTTTGGGCGAGGAGTCAATCTAAACCTAATAAGCAATATCTTGTCACTTTCTAGCACACAATTTTCTTAACTTGTGAATTCTCATGTTCTATTCATGGCAACATTTGAAAGCATGCCATAAAGGTGGGTTGGTTTTCTTCTCTTTCAATGGCTTCAAACTAATTACTAAATCATCAAAGCACAATTGATTCATACAATGACCCTCCTAAAATAAATATAGAGGCGATATTGGATCTTGGTGAAGATGCACACATATTTTCCATTGATAGTCACAATGTTGATGCAAATGTTGAAGGAATTGAGTTGGCCAAAGACGATTTATATGGCTACAAAGACCTGCTTTGAAACAATCCTACTATTACTTTGACCAAGACTGAATAGTTGATTTCTTTGGTTAAAAAGACTCTGGATGACACCAACAATATTCATATGATGGATTATGAATTCACATGTATCTTGGGTGCTTTTGAGTCAACTTTGAAGAGGAAGAAGAGTTTTAGGAGCCCCAAAAAGAGAAGGAAAACAAGAAAACAAAATGCAAGATTGGAAATTGACATGAATATCACTGCAGATGAAGATGAACCATTTGGGTTTGCACAATTCAACAAGTGAGGTTGTCCTCACTCCAACAATTCATGGTTCTCCAGGTTTGTTGTGATACAATTGGTTTCAATTTGATTTTAATATTTATTAGTGCATTACATGTGTTTAATGTATTATTGTTTTGTTGAATATGTTCATGTACGTTTGATAGGTGGTGAGGATATGTTTGTTAATTTTGGAAATTTTTCTGAATCGTCATTTAAGGTCAGTAAATAACTCCATGCATTTACACTCAATATTTCAATACATCGATTCTTTTATATGTTATGGAAGATAGATTTCACAGGGTTGTTCCATACTTGCATTATGCTTGCATACATTGGTGTCTAATCATGAATGTGATATATAAATTGGAATAAAAACAATGGAGATGTAACTAAATTTGTAGTGAAAATGCAACAAAATTGTAACAAAACATGTAAAATCAAATTTTACTATTTTTTTATAACTGCTCAATGTTAATGGTGATATATTATGGAAGAATAATATTATATACATTATAATATATATATATATAATAATAATATATATAAAAACAAACAAATATTATGCGTTTTATAGCTTTGATTGTCCACTAAGTGAAAAGATTGTCAGAAACAGTGAATCCAGTGTGTCAGCAACGGTGAATTGTCCTTTCAATTGAAATGGGGTGCTCTGCAGATCTGTAACAGGCTCCCATTTGCAACAATCCATACTTATAATTGATGACTAGGGTTTCTCTGGACGTTGAAGTTTAATTCATTTCAATGACATATTCTATACTGTTTTATCTTTTGTTCTGTTCTTAAATTCAGAGTGATTCTCAAACAGGGAAGATGTTTTAGCCTTTGCTTGTTATGGAGTCCGGTGTTGACATGTACATTACTGTGAATATTGGCCTTTTCTGAATCTGTTTGACTGTTCACTATTTTTCTTGCAGCCAACGGGATTAAACCTGGGATTCATATAACCTAGCAGAGGGATCAAGGATATATTGTGAGAAACCAGTAGAGATGGCATTTGTGTCAGCTAACATGGATGAAAGATTGGCTAACATTATCTATAATCAACAGCTGCAAGAGAAACAGGCATTGAGTGAGTTAATAGACAGTTATTCAGTTTCAAATGCGGAGGCTGAATTTCATCGTGGTTTGAAGGAACTTGTTCGGGATCATCTTAATACCTGCATGGCCTTTACTTCTTGCAGCCAATCTAATGAGTCAATTACTGATACTAGTAACTATGGCAGCAATGGCATTCATCGCCGGCGTTTCAAACATGTGAGTGAGCGGTGCAATATATGCCAACTCCGGGATTTGTTGCAGCAAGATGAGGAATCTTCTTCTTCAATACTTTCCTATAAAACCTTGCACTCAAAGCATTCAGACCGGTACAAATTCATAACTATTTACCTCAGAATTGTTGCGTTTACCCCGTTTATATCATCTGTTTGTTGTCCCTGGATTAGTTCTGATCATCATTTTGAGCACAGATTAGTTCATATTGCTTACTGAAGTCTGTTTTTTCTTTGGGAGGTGTTGCATTCATATCCATATTAACATTAACATGTCTGTCAGAGTTATTCAGAAGGTTCAATTTATGACTGGGCATTACAGGTTTGAATCTTGATGTTTTGTGTTTTGTTTTTTTTGGTATATAAATAATTTGTTTGTGATTGCCTAGAAGCAAATCTGTCACTGAAAATATGAGAAAGATTAATGCTCAGAGAATGCATAACCATTCGTATAATCTAGGCCTTGAAAAACTGTATTTGTGGGAAAAATTACAAACCCTGAATTTAGCTTTAGGTTTTGTGTGCATAATGGTGATTGTTTTTTCATCTAAATTACTTTACTTATTTTTTTTCCTTCTGAAGATTTATTTACTGTAACTTGCCACCACTGGTTGTTGATAGTAGGTGAGAGGTGTCCACACGCTTGAAGACCACGCCTCTGCTCCCCCAACTTGCGATTCAGTCTACAAGTTTTTCTTAAACATCGTCATCAATGGTCATCAATGTTGTCAAGTTAGCAGTCGGCCAAAAATTATGGCTCTTTCTTTTTAGTTTTTCTGTTTGAAGCCGGCAAAAGTGCAGGGGGTGACAGTTTTGGAAGCACAGGAGATGTTTTGGATACCATTATTTAGAAAACCAGCGAAATGTTAAGAATAGTTCTTTAATCCGCAAATTACAGTAAAGCAGGGACCTCTATGAAGCAACAAGGAAGATCTGCAAATAGAAATCCTGTATATATGTCTACACTTGTAGTGATTTTCTCTCTATTACACCCTAACCTATTTCAGCTTTTATATAGATTTGTATCCTTCCACCGGAGCTTTTACTTTTGTTTCCTTACATTTTTTTGTTAGTTAAACCCTATGTTTTAATTGGAGAGGGTATGAAACTGCTCTTCAGTCCGGCTACCTTTGCCTAAGAGATGTGACTGAGGGCTATTAAAGTCATTCGGGACTTGCTCTTAGCTTCATCTGAGGATAGAGCATGGTGGATTTTGAACCTGGGTCATTATCGTGGCTGGTGGTTCAACTTGCCACTTGAATATAGTTGGACTTCAATAGCTTGTTACTACCATTACTATTATTTGTGAATTTAATTTTTAAACATCTGTTTTGAGCAACATTTTGGGGAAACCCATTTCCCATTTGTCTTTCAAATTGAAATGTGGTGCTCTGCAAGATCTGTGTAACAGTGCTTTCCATTTGCATACAATTTCATACTTTTATTTGATGACTAGAGGTTTCTCTGCACGTTGAAGTTTAATTCATTTCAATGACATATTCTATACTGTTTTATCTTTTGTTCTGTTCTTAAATTCAAAGTGATTCTCAAACAGGGAAGATGTTTTAGCCTTTGCTTGTTATGGAGTCCGGTGTTGACATGTACATTACTGTGAATATTGGCCTTTTCTGAATCTGTTTGACTGTTCACTATTTTTCTTGCAGCCAACGGGATTAAACCTGGGATTCATATAACCTAGCAGAGGGATCAAGGATATATTGTGAGAAACCAGTAGAGATGGCATTTGTGTCAGCTAACATGGATGAAAGATTGGCTAACATTATCTATAATCAACAGCTGCAAGAGAAACAGGCATTGAGTGAGTTAATAGACAGTTATTCAGTTTCAAATGCGGAGGCTGAATTTCATCGTGGTTTGAAGGAACTTGTTCGGGATCATCTTAATACCTGCATGGCCTTTACTTCTTGCAGCCAATCTAATGAGTCAATTACTGATACTAGTAACTATGGCAGCAATGGCATTCATCGCCGGCGTTTAAAACATGTGAGTGAGCGGTGCAATATATGCCAACTCCGGTATTTGTTGCAGCAAGATGAGGAAGAGGAAAGTGATCAACTGACACGCAGGCAACATAGATCCAGTAGTGAAGAATTAGCAGAGTCTTCGGCTGCAAGAAGACGGCAATCTAGAATTTTGAATCGCTGGGCTGCACGCCAAGCTCAGGAGATGATAACCACCATGGAAAGGCAGGCCCGAGAATCAGAGCTTCTATCTCTTGCTGGTTTGCATACTGTATCAACTAGGAATCCTTCATTCCTCAGGGAGTCCTCACCTTCTAGAGCGGTGCGAAGTGTGGAACGGCCGAGTACTAGGGCATCCTCACTTGTGCAGATGTGGAGGCAGTTGGAAGGTGAATCACGAGTTAATTCCTCAAGAGACAGGACAAGGACAAGAATGGTTCAGTCTGAGGCTTACGAACGCAGGAGAGAAGCGGCAGAAAGCCAAGCATTATACCAAGTTAGTGATTTAGAGGAAAGAGAGGACAGGTCAGTCACCAACAGTGTAAACGAAAATGCTCCTACGACTCAGTCAAATGAGCACAGAGAAAATTCTGAAGGTGTCAGTTATCATTCTGAGTCTGGACGGGGAGATGTAAATAATCAAACTAACAATGAAGTGTACAGAGGCTGTGAATATGGTCAAATAAACAGACAGAATGGCCATAGTGAGCGGCATAGGAGAGAGCAATCTGTTGACCTTGAAGAAGGGGTGAGCGAAAGAGTGAGGCAAATTGTACAAAGATGGATGAGCGAAAGCAGGATGATGGGTCAAACACCCAATAATAATGACCACAGAGCACTTTGTCATGGTGAAATCGAACACGAGCGAGTGAGAGAGCTATCTTAGGAATGGACACGCATGACAGGGCAACAACGGGATGCCTCATGCAATACACCGCAGAATTTTCAAAGGCATGAGATACAACCTGGTCTGGTACATAGGCAAGCTAGGCAACGGGAAGCAGTTCAGGGTGGAATACCTGCTGAGCCAGAGGAAAACAGGCAAGCCTATGTAAATAGGAATGCACTAAGGTTGCGAGGAAGGCAAGCAATTCTTGATTTACTGATGAGGGTTGAAAGAGTGAGGCAAAGAGAGCTCGAGAGACTGTTGGAGCATCGGGCAGTTTCAGACTTTTCACATCGCAATCGTATACAGGTTGGTAATTTGAGTTAGGGTTATGTACATGGGATCATATTTTTTTAATATTTTCTTCTCTGGTACAATGATGTACAAGGTAAGTGACCCATTTTTGAAGAACTTCTCCCCGCAGTTTTAGGATATGCACATCTTTAATGAGCTTGCGTTTCTGCTCAAAATGAGCTTGTTTGCCGTGCTGGAGTCATTTTCTCTTCGTTTGTTTGTCTGCTTCATTGAGTATTATTGTAATGATACTTTTGTGTATTCCACCCATTATTACGTTGCTTTTGTAGGAAGATCTCGTAATCTTAGTTAACCCTTGTGTTATAATGCTCTTTTAAAACCTAGATTACTGGGGATTTTGTTTTACCTATCGGTTTTTTTGCCTTTTTGTCCGGGCATTTTATCTATTCCATTTTTTTTCGGTGTAATTTGCTCTCTGGAATCTGCTTGTTCATGAAATTTAAGTATTCCTTTTTATTCTAACATGCTCTCATATTTTGGTATTATTGAATATCTTTCTTCTTCTGGTAAGGTTAACACACCCATTACAATTTTATGCATTTGAAACCGGACCAGTTGCAGCGCTTTTGTTAACACCGGAATACTCGAGAGGATAGTGCATCAACTATCAATCTCAAGTTATTGAAGCTTTCAAGTTTCAATAGTATATCAGATTAAGTGATTTTCTCATAAACATCGTCTGCGAGAAACAGAAAGAAGGAATATTTTTTGTTATTTTCAGAAGGGTCTTAATATTTCTGTTTAGTAACGGACATTTTTAATTTCTACACTTGTTAACGCTGACAAGTGATATGTTTCAGCATAACTAAGAACACTATTTGTTCTTCTTTGGAGTCATTACTTAGGGGTAGATTCTTGCGCAATAGAGATATAATTGAAGAACAGAGGT
>APFE031283149.1:0-34431 GCA_000404065.3 Pinus taeda | reverse complement strand
CATTTAACCGTTTTTGTTCCAAACGGTTTCTCTTCTTCGTGTGTATGCGCTCAAAAACAGACCAATTGCGCTCACACCCTGAAGCACTGCAAGTTTGACTGAGGACTCTAATTGCAAACCTTTGCAATTGAGGACACTGGCCACCAAATGACTCCAACCAATGTGCTGCAAAGAAAAAGACATTAATTAGTAACTTAATTTATAATTTGAATTATAAAGAACGTAAACAATTTTACCTTGAAAAGAAAAACAAAATGGAAATTAGAATTGCTTACCTGGTTCGTCCACATCTCTTGCCATTTTTGCCAAGTTTTTGCCAAAAGTACCACTTGCCATATTGAAAACAGTAAGTTGTCTATGTATTTCCAACTGGTCTACATGGCTAGGGACCATGCGCTCCAAGCAATCAATCAATCCAGCTCTGACCTCCCCATCATGCTGATCTCCTAGCTGATTTTTATAGTGATACCTTGGGTTCAAAAAATACCCAGCTGCATGTATAGGACGATGGAGTTGATTGTTCCATCTGTTATCAATGATCTCCCATATACGGCCATATTTAGCTAACCTGTCCTTCTAAGCTGCCCGTATCTGCTCCATAGCTTCATAAATGTAGCCCATGGCCAATCTTTCCCCATCCACCAACCTTAGCACCTTAACAAGGGGCTCGGTAATTTTCACAAGCTCTAGAGACCTTTTCCAAAAATAAGTGTCTAACACTTTCTTTTTGGTGTCTTTTCCATCTGGTCTACGAGCCCACCGAGATTCAGACCATTCTTCAGAGGAAAACATTTTCAGCAAGTTCTTATGTTGACCATTGAGACATTGCAACGTGAGGAAGTGAGTTGCAAATCTCGTAATTGCAGGCCTAACAAGCTCTTTGCCCCCAGTGTGTTTCCTCATTAGGTTCAATACCCATGAGTGGTTGTAATTGTATTTTGTAATGCACTTGGCATGCTTTACAGTGTTTTTTACCCACTCCACTTTACCTATATCCTCAAGCATGAGGTCTATGCAATGTGCAGCACATGGAGTCCAAAATATGGTCTTATATTTGGCCTCAACCATCTTTCCAGCAAGAACATAGTTTGAGGCATTATCAGTGATGACCTGCACAACATGCTGCTCCCCAACTTCCTGAATAACGTTATCCAAAAGCTCAAATAGAAGGGTTGCATCCTTTACCTTATCAGATGCATCAACTGATTTCAAAAACATGGTTCCTTGAGGGCAAGAAACAAGGAAATTAATGATAGTGCGGTTCTTTCCATCGGACCATCCATCTGACATAATGGAACAACCTGTTTTGAGCCATGAATCTTTAAAATCAGCCAAATACTCATCAATGGAAGATATCTCTTTTTGCAAAAGAGCTCCCCTCAAGTCATGCATACTAGGGCCTTTGAAGCCCTTTCCTGCAGCTATAACAGAGTCCCACATATCTTGGTAATAAGGTGAGCGAGTAGCTTTAAATGGGATATCTGAATCATACCACCATTTAGCAATGTATTGATGAGAAGTTTCTTTGCATTGTCTTTTCCAATGTTAATCCAAAGTGGGTTGAGAACTTGGCTGGGAGGAAGTGGGATTGGAAGAAGCAATGTTGGCAGAAGATGAGAAATAACTTTGGATGTTTGTTCTCTTTTTTCCTTTTGACGGTTGGCCAAAAGAAGGATGAACATAGTGAAATGGGTCATTGGTGGAAGGGATAGAAGAGGAGCCTTGAATCTCATAATCATCATACCCGCTCTCTTTCATGGCTTCTAATAATTCCCTCTTCCTTGCAATGTCATCTTGGATGGCCTTCTCCCTAGCCTTATCCTCATAAAATGTTTCAAGCTTGGAAATGTATTCTGCCCTAATAGGACCTAACAGTGCTTTTGGTGCATCATATGGCTTTACTTGGCCTCTTATCCCAACCAAGTGTTGTTTCAACCTAAGAATACCCCCACCTCTAATAGATTTATGGCATAATTTGCATATCATTTTTCCATCAATTACATCACAATGAGCCCATGCACTGTCCTTTCCTTTTGGAGCCATGTTTGCTTGAAATAATAACAATTTGCAAAGAAATATGCCATTTAAAAAAAAAAATTGCAGCTAAGCAATATGGAAGACCAAAGATAAATGTAGGAAAACAAATGCACATGCAAGCTACAAAATTTGATAACATAGAGCTAGAGAGTTCATAGCATAGATGATAGATCATAGAAATGAGAAGTTTGTAACACATAAAAAAAATTAATTCATGGATAGCAGTCAAATGAGGAATTTTCAAGTGCAAATTCTTACATGGAAATGCAAACTAGCTTCCTTAGCCTCCTCTTGAAGATGGCAACTCCACTGGCAGCTACACACTATCTCCAAAATAGCTCCAAATCCAACTCCAAGATGACTACTTCAGCAAGAAATCAACACTCTCCAAGCTCAAAAACAAACACAAACACTCACAAACACTCCAAATTAGTTGTGTGAGACAAATGAGAGTGAGAGGGGCCTCTTAAAGGCTTCGAGAGGGTGTTTTTGTAGGGAAAACACCCTTAGTTTCCCCCCAAAACCCCTAAAACATAGTCCACATTACAATTTTTGGACAATACGGTGGGCGTGCCTCTAACCAGCGGGTTTAGGACGGAACCGGCCGGTTCTGTCCTAAACCGGCTAGTTAGCACTGGTTTAGGGAAAAATTTTGTGAAATGGGCGATTGCACCAGGTTTTTTGGTTGGTTTCGACCAGTGAGCTTGCTAACCGGTCGGTTAGAGCGGTAACTGGTTAGCAAGATAGGTTTTTAAAACCATGTATTATATTAAATTAACATTTGTACCCAACATTAGAAACTACTTCATTTCCATGGGAATATACTCTAAAAGTCAGATCTAGAAGTGTAAAATGTGTTGACATCAGGGTACTTCATTATACAACAAATGAAGTTACAAGTAAATACCAACTAGCTTATCAAAAGTTGGCACAACATGCTCATTAAGCTTGAAAAATATTAGGTCACTTGGAATTCTTCCAAACCCTAGATAGGGTATCCACCATCAACAACAAACAATAACTAGAAAAGATGGTCTAGGAAGGCATCTGACTAAGCCACTTGTAGCTACCTCAAAGGGTGCATAACAAACTAGCATGAACACCACCACGCCCAACATTAATTTCTCACTTATATCATCCAATTCCTCTAGGAGATTCTATAAGATTACATGAAACAAGCTCTCCAAGCATACTGATCCAAGTCTTCGATGGGGTCTCTTCGCCACATATCCTATTTCCTTGTCACCCAAAGATATTAAACCCTAGTAGATCATGTCTTCTCTAGATTTTGGTTGTCACAAACCCTAGCTCCTTCAACCCTTGCATCAATACAATTATAACGACTCTAATATAGGTTCATTAACGAAACACAATTATTTGATGACTGCTCTATTCAATTTACAATGATCGGCACAAGATGCTAAATTAGCATATATGAGCAACACTATAAACTACTCTAATCTCTATGTGAATATATGGTAAAAATTAGATCTTAAACTACATAAATTGTGGATAACAATGCACTTCATTTATACAAACAATAAAGTTAGAAGCACATACCAATTAGCCTATGACAAGTTGGTACATGTCATTCATGCTTTTCATAGGATAGGACACTTCAAATGTTTCCAAACACTAGCTAGGGCATCCACCATCAACAACAAACCATAACTAGTGAAGATGGCCTAGCAAGGCATCACACTAAGATACTTGTAGCCAGTTCAAATAGTGAAAAACAAACTAGCATGAAAACCTACAAGTCCACCCTTGATTCCCCACATACATATCTCGATGAACCTTAGGTTCAAAAAGGGGTGTACATTGCCTATGTGCAGGTTGATGGGGGATGTGAACTAGGAGGTTAGAGGATTCAAGGGTTTGATATAAGCACTTGGAGAATACTTGGCAAGCTTGGAGAGCAGCGAAAACTCTTGGAGCCACAAGAGTCTGAGAACGTTTCTTTCCGGTTGAGTAAGATGCCCTGGAGGTAGTGGTATAGGTTGAGGGATTGCAAGTACAGAGAAGGGTGTGCATTCTTGGGTGCAGGTTGATTGGGGGCGTGAGCCTATAGGTTGGAGGTTCCTACGGTTTGGCACCTTAGTCTGTTAATGGTACTAGATGTGTAAGTGGATTTGGCTATGCTATTACCCAATGGTGTCGAAACCCCAGCTCGGGGATGACCCATTGTTGAGAGAAAAAGAACAATGTCAACACCTCAAATGCTTCCAAACCCTAGCTAGAGTATCCACCATCAACAACAAACCATAACTAGAAAACGTGGTCTAATGAGGCATCACACTAACCCACTTGTAGCCACTTCAAATTGTGCACACCAAACTAGCATGAATACCACCAAGTCCAACATTAATTTTTCACTGATATCATCCAAGTCCTATAGGAGATTCTCTAAGCTTACATTATACAAGATCTTCAAGCATAGTGATCCAAGGACCCACGTGAATAATCCAAGGCCTAAGTGGGGACTAACATGCATGCTAGGTGTTTAGGGGAAGTAATGCAAGCTAGTTCGTGTCTAGGGGAGGTCCGTATCTTTTAATGAAACAGAGTTGTACAGCGGAGGCCTGTAAGTATAAATATAGTTACAAAATTTCGTTACAAGTAGATTTGCTTAGAGGAGTAAAACAATCAAAATGTTTGCCAAATTTTCTGAATTTTGGTTAATTTCTTGAATCATGTACCTAATCTATAAGATAAGGTATCCAATTCAAGCGTTCACTTTCCAAGTTGTACACATGTAAATAGATAAATCCTCCAGTGATGCTCTCTCCGTTAATCGGCTTGAACTGTTAGACAATTCACATGATGAGGATTGTCCAAGCTAAACATATAGTGCACGATTTCTCTTACTCAACACATATGCTCCAATGGGATATAATATTTACTTGGTCAAATATCCTTTAGGCCAAAATTCCATTTCCCCACGATAATTTTAAAAGGGAATGTTATAGATGTGTTGGAGATTCCCTATTTTTGTTGCCAATGAATTCTTAAGGTGGTTGTTGAATTGGTTGCTCTGCCTAACATATGATTCTAATGGAGATATACTAATTGTTGCCACCTTATTACCTTTTGGAGAAATGTTGGCTAAGCTTGATGTAGGGATGCAATGACCCTTGGATGTCAATCATTAGACACCCTTAGTTTAAGGCTATGAACCGCATTATTGTTAGTAGGCGCTTATTAACACTAATGTGGCTCATAGCCTTAAACTAAGGGTGTCTAACGAACAACATCCAAGGGCCATTGCAATATACAAGATAAAGAGTTAGGTGCTCACTCTCCAAGGTGTACACATGTCAAGAGATCAATCCTTAAGTGTTGCACTCTCCAAGCATGATTTCCAAATGTCAAGCACTGCTCATAGCAAGGATCCTTGTTGTCTAATTCAAGCATCCAATTGTCCAATCATCTTACTCAACAAATTCTACTCACTATTATATTAAATTAGCATTTTTACCCAATATTAGAAACTAATTAATTTCCATGGAAATATAATCTAAAAGTCAGATCTACAAGTATAAAATATTTGGACATCAGGGTACTCCTTTTTACAACAAATGAAGTTACAAGTTCATACCAACTAGCTTATCAAAAGTTGGCACATGTCCATTAAGCTGGACAAGTACTAGGACACTTGGAATGCTTCCAAACCCTAGCTAGGGTATCCAACATGAACAACAAACTATAACTAGCAAATATGGTCTAGCAAGGCATCACAATAAGTCACTTGTAGCCACTTAAAAGGGTGCACAACAAACTAGCATGAATACCACCAATCCCACCATTAATTTATCACTTATATCAGCCAATTCCTCTAGGAGACTCTCTAAGCTTACATGATACAAGCTCTCCAAGCATACTGATCGAAGTCTTCGATGGGGTCTCTTCACGACATCCTAGTTCCTTGTCACCCAAGGATATCAAACCCTAGTAGATCATGCCTTCTCTAGATTTTTGTTGTCACAAACCCTAGTTCCTTACAATTATAACGACTGTAATATAGGTTCATTAACGAAACACAATTATTTGATTACTATATTCAATTTGCAATGGTGGGCATAAGATGCTAAATTAGCATATATGAGCAACACCATAAACTACTCTAATCTCTATGTGAATATATGGTAAAAATTAGATCCTCAAATACAGAAATTGTGGATAGAAATGCACTTCATTTATACAAACAATAAAGTTAGAAGTACATACCAATTAGCCTATGACAAGTTGGTACATGTCGTTCATGCTTGTCATAGGATAAGACACTTCAAATGTTTCTAAACACTAGCTAGGGCATCCACCATCAACAACAAACCATAACTAGTGAAGATAGCGTAGCAAGGAAACACACTAAGATACTTGTAACCACTTCAAAGAGTGAACAACAAACTAGCATGAATACCTACAAGTCCACCCTTGATTCCCCACATACATTAACTGACAAATATTGGGTGCAGAAAAGTGTGTGCATTGCCTATGTGCAGGTTGATGGGGGATGTCAAATAGGAGGTTGGAGGATTGAAGGGTTTGATATAGGGACGTGGTGCATACTTGGCAAACTCAAAGAGTAGGAAGAACTCTAGGAGCCACAGGCGTCTGAGAACGTCTCTTTCCAGTTGAGTAAGATTCCTTGGAGGTAGTGGCATAGGTTGAGGGATTGCAAGTGCAGAGAAGGGTGTGCATTCTTGGGTGCAGGTTGATTGGGGGCATGAGCCTAGATGTTGGAGGTTACTATGGTTTGGCACCTTAGTCTGTTAATGGTACCAAATGTGTATGTGGATTTGGCTTAGCTATTACCCAATGGTGTCGAAGCCCCAGCTCGGGGATGACCCATTATTGAAAGAAAAAGAATAATGTGGACACTTGGAACACTTACAAACCCTAGCTAGGGTATTCACCATCAACAACAAACCATAACTAGAAAACGTTGTCTAGCGAGGCATCACACTAAGCCACTTGTAGCAACTTCAAAAGGTGCACACCAAACTAGCATGAATACCACCAAGGCCACCATTAATTGCTCACTTATATCATCCAAGTCCTCTAGGAGATTCTCTATGTTTACATTATACAAGCTCTTCAAGCATAGTGATCCAAGGACCCTCGTGAATAATCCAGGGCCTAAGTGGGGACTACGAAACTTGAATTTATACACGAAGTTATCTTTTAATGAAGCATAGTTTCACAACAGAGAGGCCCGTATGTCTAAATATAGTTACAAAACTTCGTTACAAGTAGATTTGATTAGAGTAAAACAATCGAAATGTTTGCCAAATTTTTGGAATGTTAATTTCTTGAATCATGTGCCTAATCTAAACGATAAGGTATCCAATTCAAGCGTTCACTTTCCAAGTTGTACACATGTAAAGAGATAAATCCTTCATTCATACTCTGTATATTAATGGGCTTGAAGTGTTAAACAATTGACATGATGAGGATTCTTGTTGTCCAAGATGAACATATAGTGCATGAATGCTCTTACTCAACACATATGCTCCAATGGGATATAATATTTACTTGGTCAAATATATTTTTGGCCAAATTTGCATATTTGATTCCCCATGATAATTTTAAAGGGTTAATGTTATGGATGTGTTGGTGATTTCTTATTTTTGTTGCCAAGGAATTGTTAAGGTGGATATTGTTGAGTTGGCTGCTTTGCCTAACATATGATACTAATGGAGATATGCTAATTGTTGCCAGCTGATTACATTTTGGAGAAATGTTGGCTAAGCTTGACGTAGGGATGCAATGACCCTTGGATGTCATTCATTAGACACCCTTAATTTAAGGCTATGGACCACATTATTGTTAGTGGGCGCCCACAAACACTAATGTGGTCCATAGCCTTAAACTAAAGGTGTCTAATGAATGACATCAAAGGGCCATTCCAATACAAGATAAAGGGCCACATGCTCACTCTCCAAAGTGTACACATGTCAACAGATCTGTCCTCAACTGTTGCACTCTCCAAGCATGGGTTCCAAATGTCAAGCACTTCTCATAGCAAGGATCCTTGTTGTCTAATTCAAGCATATAATCGTCCAATCATCTTACTCGACAAATTCTTCTCACAATTATATTAAATTAGCATTTGTACCCAACATTAGAAAATATTTAATTGCCATGGGAATATACTCTAAAAGTCATATCTACAAGTATAAAATTTGTGGACATCAGGGTACTTCATTATACAACAAATGAAGTTACAAGTACATACCAATGAGCTTATCAAAAGTTGGCACAAAATGTCCATTAATCTTGAAAAATATTAGGACACTTCGAATGCTTCCAAACCCTAGATAGGGTATGCACCATCAGCAACAAGCAATAACTAGAAAACAGGGTCTAGGAAGTCATCTCATTAAGCCACTTGTAGCCACTTCAAAGTGTGCACAACAAACTAGCATGAGTACCATAAAGCCCACCATTATTTTCTCACTTATATCATGCAATTCCTCTAGGAGATTCTCTAAGCTTACATGATACAAGCTCTCCAAGCATACTGATCCAAGTCTTCGATAGGGTCTCTTTGCCACATATCCTAGTTCCTTGTCACCTAAAGATATCAAACCCTTGTAGATCATGTCTTCTCTAGATTTTGGTTGTCACAAACCATAGATCCTTCAACCCTTGCATCAATACAATTATAACGACTTTAATATAGGTTCCTTAATGAAACACAATTATTTGATGACTACTCTATTCAATTTACAATAATGGGCACAAGATGCTAAATTAGCATACTTGAGAAACACCATAAACTATTCTAATCTCTATTGGTAAAAATTAGATCTTCAACTACAGAAATTGTGGATAGCGATGTACTTATTTTATACAAAAAAATATAGTTAGAGTACATATTAGCCTATGAAAAGTTGGTACATGTCATTCATGCTTGTCATAGGATAGGACACTTCAAATGTTTCCAAACACTAGCTATGGCATCCACCAACAACAACAAACCATAACTAGTGAAGATGGCCTAGCAAGGCATCACACTAAGATAATGTGGCCCATAGCCTGAAACTAAGGATGTTTAATGAATGACGTCCAAGGGCCATTGCAATGTACAAGACAAAAAGTCAGACGCTCACTCTCTAAGGTGTACACATGTCAAGAGATCAATCCTCAAGTGTTGCACTCTCCAAGCATGGGTTCCAAATGTTAAGCTCATCTCATAGCAAGGATCCTTGTTATCTATTTCAAGCATCCAATTGTTCAATCATCTTACTCAACAAATTCTACTCACTATTATATTAAATTAGCATTTGCACCCAACAGTATAAACTACTTAATTTCCATGGGAATATACTCTAAAAGTGAGATCTACAAGTATAAAATGTGAGGACATTAGGGTACTTTCGTTATACAACAAATGAAGTTACAAGTACATACCAACTAGCTTCTCAAAAGTTGGCACAACATGTCCATTAAGCTTGAAAAATATTAGGACACTTGGAATGCATCCAAACCCTAGATAGGTTATCCACCATCAACGACAAACAATAACTAACAAACATGGTCTAGGAAGGCATCTCACTAAGCCACCTGTAGCCACTTCAAAGGGTGCACAACAAACTAGCATGAATACCACCAAGCCTACTTTTAATTTCTCATTTATATTATCCAATTCCTCTAGGAGATTCTAGAAGCTTACATGATACAAGCTCTCCAAGCATACTAATCCAAGTGTTCGATGGGGTCTCTATAATATTCCTAATTAGCCATGGCTAATTGGAATATTCGATTTTGCTCAATTTTTCCTTCTATAGTTATATATAAATAAATAGGTGAGGAAATGGGGGCATAACTCACTTTTTGAATAAAGTCACTCCCTAGTAGCACGACGTTGTAACTTAAAAGGGGGGCCAAGGGGGCCAAAGGACCACGTAGAAAAGGGGGCCCACGTAGACACTTGGAGGGACTACGCAAACGGAGAGGAGCACGTGGCAAGTGAGATGCTAAGTTGGAGGAGGTGGGCCTTAGGGTTTTGAGAGAGGCTGGTGCTATAAAAGAGAGAGGAGCCTCCTCATTTTGGCATTTGATTTTGTTGCATTGAGCTAGTCACTTCGACTTAGAGCACGCTGGCTGTTTAGCTTGTCTGCAACACTATTTAGTGCATCGAGTGTGTCCGTTCGGAGATATGACCCTTAGCCCCGGGGGACTTCGAGTGCTTGCTCAGGCAAGGTAGTTTCATCAGTCTTTTGTAGGAGGATCAATATTTGGAGGTTAAGAGGAACTGAGAATTTTGATGACTACGCAGTCTTGAGAGAGGGGGATGCAATCTCTTTGGGTAGGAGTTCTGGATTGGGTGTATGTGGAGGCTTTGAGCTGGGAGATTGAGCAAGGGATCAACCCTTGCATATTGGAGGATTTTGGCAGAGTTTCAGGCAGAGTTTTGGAGGGTTCTATTTAGTGGTAGTGCGGAGCCTTGAGGGATTGCGTAGATCCCCAAGGGGGTGATTTTCGGGGGTCAGCTATTTTAGAAAATATTTCTGGGCTTTTCTAGGGTTATTGAGCAGAGGCTGATTCCAAAGTTTCATCAATTTCTGAGGTGGGGAACAGCCCCAAATCCTCACTTGATATGATAATTTTTGCCACCTTATTACCTTTTAGAGAAATATTGGCAAAGCTTGACGTAGGGATGCAATGACCCTTGGATGTCATTCATTAGACACCCTTAGTTTAAGGCTATGGACCACATTATTGTTAGTGGGTGCCCACTAACACTAATGTGGCCCATAGCCTTAAAGTAAGGGCATCTAATGAATGACATCCAAGGGCCATTGCAAGATACAAGAGAAAGAGTCAGGCTCTCATTCTCCAAGGTGTACACATGTCAAGAGATTAATCCTCAAGTGTTGGACTCTCCAAGCATGGTTCCAAATGTCAAACATTTCTCATAGAAAGGATCCTTGTTGTCTGATTCAAGCATCCAATTGTCCAATCATCTTACTCAACAAATTCTACTCACTATTATATTAAATTAGCATTTGTACTCAACATTAGAAACTTCTTAATTTCCATTGGAATATTCTCTAAAAGTCAGATCTACATGTATAAAATGTGTGGACATCAGGGTACTTTTGTTACACAACAAATGAAGTTACAAGTACATACCAACTAGCTTATCAAAAGTTGGGACAACATGTCCATTAAGCTTGAAAAATACTAGGACACTTGGAATGCTTCTAAATCCTAGATAGGGTATCCACCATCAACAAAAAACAATAACTAGCAAACATGGTATAGGAAGGCATCTCACTAAGCCACTTGTAGCCACTTCAAAGGGTGCTAAAAAAACTAGCATGAATACCACCAAGCCGACCATTACATTCTTACTTATCTCTTCGCCACATATCCTAGTTCCTTGTGACCCAAATATATCAAACCCTAGTAGATCATGTCTTCTCTAGATTTTGGTTGTCACAAACCCTAGCTCCTTCAACCTTCACATCAATACAATTATAATGACTCTAATATAGTCTCATTAATGAAACACAATTATTTGTTGACTCCTATATTCAATTTACAATGATGGGCACAAGATGTTAAATTAGCATATATGAGAAACACCATAAACTACTCTAATCTCTATGTGAATATATGGTAAAAATTAGATCCTCAACTACAGAAATTGTGGATAGCAATGTACTTCATTTCTACAAACAATAAAGTTAGAAGTACAGGCCAATTAGCCTATGACAAGTTGGTACATGTCGTTCATGCTTGTCATAGGATATGACACTTCAAATGTTTCCAAACACTAGCTAGGGCATCCACCATCAACAAGAAACCATAACTAGTGAAGATGGCCTAGCAAGGCATCACACTAAGATACTTGTAGACACTTCAAAGAGTGAACAACAAACTTGCATGAATACCTACAACTCCACTATTGATTCCCCACATGCATACCCGAAGAACTTTGGGTGCAGAAAAGGTTGTACATTGCCTATGTGCTGGTTGATAGGGGATGTGAACCAAGAGTTTGGCAGATTCAAGGGTTTGATATAAGGACTTGGAGCATACTTGGCAAGGTCAAAGAGCAGTAAGAACTCTTCGAGCCGCAAGAGTATGAGAACGTCTCTTTACGGTTGAGTAAGATGCGCTGGAGGTAGTGGCATAGGTTGAGGGATCTCAAGTGCAGAGAAGGGTGTGCATTCTTGGGTGCAGGTTGATTGGGGGTGTGAGCCTATAGGTTTGAGGTTCCTACAGTTTGGCACCTTAGTATGTTAATGGTACCAGATGTGTACATGGATTTGGTTGAGTTATTACACAATGGTATCGAAGCCACAACTCGAGGATGACCCATTGTTGAAAGAGAAAGAACAATGTGGACACCTAGAATGCTTCCAAACCCTAGCTAGGGTATCCAACATCAACAACAAACCATAACTAGAAAACGTGGTCTAGCGAGGCATCACACTAAGCCACTTGTCGTCACGTCAAAGGGTGCACACCAAACTAGCATGAATACCACCAAGTCCATCATTAATTTCTCAGTTATATCATCCAAGTCCTCTAGGAGACTTTCTAAGTTTACACTATAAAAGCTCTTCCAACATAGTGATCCAAGGATCCACGTGAATAATCCAAGGCCTAATTGGGGGCTAAGATGCATTCTAGGTTTTTAGGGCAAGTCATGCAAGCTAGTTTGTGTCCAATGTGAAATAAGGAACCTCAATTAATACAAGAAGTTATCTTTTAGTGAAGCGGAGCTACAAAGGGGAGGCCCATATGTCTAAATACAGTTACAAAACTTCGTTACAAGTAGATTTGATTAGAGAAGTAAAACAATCGAAATGTTTGTCAAATTTTCTGAATTTTCTTTAATTTCTTGAATCATGTACCTAATCTACAAGAGAAGGTATCGAATTCAAGCGTTCACTTTCCAACTTGTAAACATGTAAAGAGATAAATCCTTCAGTGATGCTTTCTACATTAATGGGCTTGAAGTGTAAGACAATTCACATGATAAGGATTCTTGTTGTCCAAGCTGACCATATAGTCCACGGATGCTCTTACTCAATGCATATGCTCGATTGCGATATAATATTTACTTGGTCAAATATCATTTAGGCAAAAATTCCGTATTTGATTCCGCACGAAAATGTTAAATGGGAATGTTGTGGATGTGTTGGTGATTTCTTATTTTTGTTGTGAAGGAATTCTTAAGGTGGATGTTGTTGAGTTTGTTGCTCTACCTAACATATGATCCTAATGGAGATATGCTAATTGTTGCCACCTTATTACCTTTGGAGAAATATTGGCAAAGCTTGATGTAGGGATGCAATGACCCTTGGATGCCATTCATTAGACAGCCTTAGTTTAAGGCTATGGACCACATTATTGTCAGTGGGCACCCACTAACACTAATGTGGCCCATAGCCTTAACTAAGGGTGTCTAATGAATGACATCCAAGGGCCATTGCAATATACAAGAGAAAGAGTTAGGCTCTCACTTTCCAAGGTGTACACAAGTCAAGAGATCAATCCTCAAGTGTTGGACTCTCCAAGCATGGGTTCCAAATGTCAAGCACTTCTCATAGAAAGGATCCTTGTTGTCTGATTCAAGCATCCTATCATCCAATCATCTTACTCAACAAATTTTGCTTACTATTATATTAAATTAGCATTTGTACTCAACATTAGAAACTTCTTAATTTCCATGGGAATATACTCTAAAAGTCAGATCTACATGTATATAATGTGTGGACATTAGGGTACTTTCGTTATACAACAAATGAAGTTACAAGTACATACCAACTAGCTTATCAAAAGTTAGCACAACATGTCCATTAAGCTTGAAAAATACTAGGACACTTGGAATGATTCTAAATCCTAGATAGGGTATCCACCATCAACAACAAACAATAACTAGCAAACATGGTATAGGAAGGCATCTCACTAAGCCACTTGTAGCCACTTCAAAGGGTGCCCAAAAAACTAGCATGAATAGCACCAAGCTGACCATTACATTCTTACTTATCTCTTCGCCACAAATCCTAGTTGCTTGTGACCCAAATATATCAAACCCTAGTAGATCATGTCTTCTCTAGATTTTGGTAGTCACAAACCCTAGCTCCTTCAACCCTCACATCAACACAATTATAAAGACTCTAATATAGTCTCATTAATGAAACACAATTATTTGTTGTCTCCTATATTCAATTTACAATGATGGGCACAAGATGCTAAATTACCATATATGAGCAACACCAAAAACTACTCTAATCTCTATGTGAATATATGGTAAAAATTAGATCCTCAACTACAGAAATTGTGGATAGAATGTACTTCATTTCTACAAACAATAAAGTTAGAAGTACAGGCCAATTAGCCTATGACAAGTTGGTACATGTCATTCATGCTTGTCATAGGATAGGACACTTGAAATGTTTACAAACACTAGCTAGGGCATCCACCATCAACAAGAAACCATAACTAGTGAAGATGGTCAAGCAAGGCATCACACTAAGATACTTGTAGCCACTTCAAAGAGTGAACAACAAACTCGCATGAATACCTACAAGTCCATCGTTGATTCCCACATGCATAGCCCGACGAACCTTAGGTGCAGAAAATGGTGTACATTGCCTATGTGCAGGTTGATGGGGGATGTGAACCAGGAGGTTGGAGGATTCAAGGGTTTGATATAAGAACATGGAGCATACATGGCAAGGTCAAAGAGCAGCAACAACTCTTCGAGCCGCAGGATTCTGAGAACGTCTTTTCGGTTGAGTAAGATGCCCTTGCGGTAGTGGCATATGTTGAGGGAATGCAAGTGCAGAGAAGGGTGTGCATTCTTTGGTGCAGGTTGATTGGGGGTGTGAGCCTATAAGTTTGAGGTTCCTACAGTTTGGCACCTTAGTATGTTAATGGTACTAGATGTGTACGTAGATTTGGCTGAGTTATTACGCAATGGTGTCGAAGCCCCAACTCAGGGATGACCCATTGTTGAAAGAAAAAGAACAATGTGGACACTTGGAATGCTTCCAAACCCTAGCTAGGGTATCCACCATCAACAACAAACCATAACTAGAAAACGTAGTCTAGCGAGGCTTCACACTAAGCCACTTGTAGCCACGTCAAATGGTGCACACCAAACTAGCATGAATACCACCATGTCCATCATTAATATCTCACTTATATCATCCAAGTCCTCTAGGAGATTTTCTAAGTTAACATTATAAAAGCTCTTCCAGCATAGTGATCCAAGGATCCACGTAAATAATCCAGGGCCTAATTGGGGGCTAAGATGCATTCTATGTGTTTAGGGCAAGTCATGCAAGCTATTTTGTGTCCAATGTGAAATAAGGAACCTCAATTACTACAAGAAGTTATCGTTTATTGAAGTAGAGCTAAAAACGGGAGGCTTGTATGTCTAAATACAATTACAAAACTTCGTTACAAGTAGATTTGATTAGAGGGGTAAAACAATCGAAATGTTTGCCAAATTTTTTGAATTTTCTTTTATTTCTTGAATGATGTGCGTAATCTACAAGATAAGGTATTGAATTCAAGCGTTCGATTTCCAACTTGTACACATGTAAAGAGATAAATCCTCCAGTGATGCTCTCTACATTAATGGGCTTGAAGTGTTAGACAATTCACATGATGAGGATTCTTGTTATCCAAGCTGACCATATAGTGCACGGATGCTCTTACTCAACGCATATGCTCCAATGCGATATAATATTTACTTGGTCCAATATCGTTTAGGAAAAAAATCTGTATTTGATTCCCCAAGAGAATGTTAAAGGGGAATGTTGTGGATGTCTTGGCGATTTCTTATTTTTGTTGTGAAGGAATTCTTAAGGTGGATATTGTTGAGTTGGCTGCTTTGCCTAACATATGATTCTAATGGATATATGCTAGTTATTGCCACCTTATTACCTTTTGGAGAAATATTGGCAAAGCTTGATGTAGAGATGCAACGACCATTGGATGTCATTCATTAGACAACCTTAGTTTAAGGCTATGGACCACATTATTGTCAATGGGTGCCCACTAACACTAATATGGCCCATAGCCTTAAACTAAGGGTGTCTAATGAATGACATCCAAGGGCTATTGCAATATACAAGAGAAAGAGTTAGGCTTTCACTCTCCAAGGTGTACACATGTCAAGAGATCAATCCTCAGGTGTTGGACTCTCCAAGCATGGGTTCCAAATGTCAAGCACTTCTCATAGAAAGGATCATTGTTGTTTGGTTCAAGCATCTAATCGTCCAATCATCTTACTCAACAAATTCTACTCACTATTATATTAAATTAGCATTTGTACTCAACATTAGAAACTTCTTAATTTCCTTGGGAATATACTCTAAAAGTCATATCTACATGTATAAAATGTGTGGAAATCAGGGTATTTTCGTTATACAATAAATGAAGTTACAAGTACATACCAACTAGCTTATCAAAACTTGGGACAACATGTCCATTAAGCTTGAAAAATACTAGGACACTTGGAATGCTTCTAAATGCTAGATAGGGTATCCACCATCAACAACAAACAATAAATAGCAAACATGGTTTAGGAAGGTATCTCACTAAGCCACTTGCAGCCACTTCAAAGGGTGCCCAACAAACTAGCATGAATACCACCAAACCGACCATTACATTCTTACTTATCTCTTCGCCACATATCCTAGTTACTTGTGACCCAAATATATCAAACCCTAGTAGATCATGTCTTCTCTAGATTTTGGTAGTCACAAACCCTAGCTCCTTCAACCCTCATATCAATACAATTATAATGACTCTAATATAGTCTCATTAATGAAACACAATTATTTTTTGACTCCTATATTCAATTTACAATGATGGGCACAAGATGCTAAATTACCATATATGAGCAACACCATAAACTACTCTAATCTCTATGTGAATATATGGTAAAAATTAGATCTTCAACTATAGAAATTGTGGATAGCAATGTACTTCATTTTTACAAACAATAAAGTTAGAAGTACAGGCCAATTAGCCTATGACAAGTTGGTACATGTTGTTCATGCTTGTCAGAGGATAGGACACTTCAAATGTTTCCAAACACTAGCTAAGGCATCCACCATCAACAAGAAACCATAACTAGGGAAGATGGCCTAGCAAGGCATCACACTAAGATACTTGTAGCCAATTCAAAGAGTGAACAAGAAACTTGCATGAATACCTACAATTCCACCCTTGATTCCCCACATGCATAGCCCGACGAACCTTAGGTGCAGAAAAGGTTGTACATTGCCTATGTGCTAGTTGATAGGGGATGTGAACAAGGAGGTTGGCGGATTCAAGGGTTTGATATAAGGACATGGACCATACTTGGCAAGGTCGAAGAGTAGCAAGAACTCTTTGAGCCACAACAATATGAGAACGTCTCTTTACGGTTGAGTAAGATGCCTTGGAGGTAGTGTCATAGGTTGAGGGATCGTAAGTGCAGAGAAGGGTGTGCATTCTTGGGTGCAGGTTTATTGGGGGTGTGAGCCTATAGGTTGGAGGTTCCTATGGTTTGGCACCTTAGTATGTTAATGGTACCAGATGTGTACACGGATTTGGCTGAGTTATTACGCAATGGTGTCGAAGCCATAACTTGAGGATGACACATTGTTGAAAGAAAAAGAAGAATGTGGACACCTGGAATGCTTCCAAACCCTAGCTAGGGTATCCACCATTAACAACAAACCATAACTAGAAAATGTGGTCTAGCAAAGCATCACACTAAGCCACTTGTCACCACATCAAAGGGTGCACACCAAACTAGCATGAATACCACCAAGTCCATCATTAATTTCTCACTTACATCATCCAAGTCGTCTAGGAGACTTTTTAAGTTTACATTATAAAAGCTCTTCCAATATAGTGATCCAAGGATTCACGTGAATAATCTAGGGCCTAATTGGGGGCTAAGATGCATTCTAGGTGTTTAGGGCAAGTCATTCAAGCTAGTTTGTGTCCAATGTGAAGTAAGGAACATCAATTAGTACAAGAAGTTATCTTTTAGTGAAGCAGAGCTAAAAAGGGGAGGCACATATGTCTAAATACAGTTAAAAAACTTTGATACAAGTAGATTTGATTAGAGAAGTAAAACAATCGAAATGCTTGCCAGATTTTCCGAATTTTCTTTAATTTCTTGAATCATTTGCCTAATCTACAAGATAAGGTATCGAATTCAAGAGTTCACTTTCCAACTTTGTAAACATGAAAAGAGATAAATCCTTTAGTGATTCCTTCTACATTAATGGGCTTGAAGTGTTAGACAATTCACATGATGAGGATTCTTGTTGTCCAAACTGACCATATAGTGCATGGATGCTCTTACTCAACGCATATGCTCTAGTACGATATAATATTTACTTGGTCAAATATCGTTTAGGTGAAAATTCTGTATTTGATTCCCTACGAGAATGTTAAAGGGGAATGTTGTGGATGTGTTGGCGATTTCTTATTTTTGTTGCAAATGAATTCTTAAGGTGGATATTGTTGAGTTTGCTGCTCTGCCTAACATATGATCCTAATGGAGATATGCTAATTGATGCCACCTTATTATCTTTTGGAGAAATATTGGCAAAGCTTGATGTAGGGATGCAACGACCCTTGGATGTCATTCATTAGATAGCCTTAGTTTAAGGCTATGGACCACATTATTGTTAGTGGATGCCCACTAACACTAATGTGGCCCATAGCCTTATCTAAGGGTGTCTAATGAATGACATCCAAGGGCCATTGCAATATATAAGAGAAAGAGTCAGGCTCTCACTCTCCATGGTGTACACATGTCAAGAGATCAATCCTCAAGTGTTGGACTCTCCAATCATGGGTTCGAAATGTCAAGCACTTCTCATAGAAAGGATCCTTGTTGTCTGATTCAAGCATCCAATTGTCCAATCATCTTACTCAACAAATTCTACTCACTATTATATTAAATTAGCATTTGTACCCAACATTAGAAACTTCTTAATTTCCATGGGAATATATTCTAAAAGTCAGATCTACATGTATAAAATGTGTGATCATCAATGTACTTTCATTAAACAACAAATGAAGTTACAAGTACATACCAACTAGCTTATCAAAAGTTGGCACAACATGTCCATTAAGCTTGAAAAATACTAGGACACTTGGAATGCTTCTAAATCCTAGATAGGGTATCCACCATCAACAACAAACAATAACTAGCAAACATGGTATAGGAAGGCATCTCACTAAGCCACTTGTAGCCACTTCAATGGATGCCCAACAAACTAGCATGAGTACCACCAAGCCTAGTAGATCATGTCTTCTCTAGATTTTGGTTTTCACAAACCCTAGCTCCTTCAACCCTCACATCAATACAATTATAACGACTCTGATATAGTCTCATTAACAAAACATAATTATTTGATGACTACTATATTCAATTTACAATGATGGGCACAAGATGCTAAATTAGCATATATGAGCAACACCATAAACTACTATAATCTCTTTGTGAATATATGGTAAAAATTAGATCCTCAACTACATAAATTGTGGATAGCAATGTACTTCATTTATACAAACAATAAAGTTAGAAGTACATACCAATTAGCCTATGACAATTTGTACATGTTGTTCATGCTTGTCTTAGGATAGGATGCTTCAAATGTTTCCAAACACTAGTTAGGGCATCCACCATCAACAAGAAACCATAACTAGTGAAGATGGCCTAGCAAGGCATCACACTAAGATACTTGTAGCCACTTCAAAGAGTGAACAACAAACTAGCATTAATACCTAGAAGTCCACCCTTGATTCCCCACATACATAGCCCGATGAACCTTAGGTGCAGAAAAGGGTGTACACTGCCTATGTGTAGGTTCATGGGGTTGTGAACCAGGAGGTTGGAGGATTGAAGGGTTTGATATAAGGACTTGGAGCATACTTTTGAAGCTCAAAGAGCAGCAAGAACTTTTAGAGCCACAAGAGTCTAAGAACGTCTATTTCTGGTTGAGTAAGATGCCCTAGAGGTAGTGGCATAGGTTGAGGCATCACAAGTGCAAAGAAGGGTGTGCATTCTTGGGTGTAGGTTGATTGGGAGCGAGAGCCTATAGATTTGAGGTTCCTATGGTTTGGCACCTTAGTATGTTAATGGTACCAGATGTGTACGCGGATTTGGTTGAGTTATTACCCAATGGTGTCGAAGCCCCAACTTGGGGATGACCCATTGTTGAAAGAAAAAGAACAATGTGGACACTTGGAATGCTTCCAAACCCTAGCTAGTGTGTCCACCATCAATCCTGCTATAGTTTCCACAGAGAACACATCAATCCTGGCCTCACAGGAGAACTAATCATCCTACTACACAAGAGAGCGAATCATCCTGTTCCACAAGAGAGCGAATCATCTTGACCCACAAGAAAGTGAATCATCTTGTTCCAGTGCACACCACTAGGGGAGGGTGAGTCACCCTATGGTCGTATGTTGCTCTAGTAAGAACCAAAAGCCCTCAGAGCTCCCAGAGCTCAATGTATGCAACATGTAGGACCCTTGTACAAGGGTTTCTTAACGACTCCAAGTCATTTGGGAAAATCACAGATTAGATCTTTCCTCGAGGCTTTGACAAGGTGTATCGACTTGTACATCATCTTAATGTGATAGAGCTTCCTTGCTCATTGACTTACCATATCCCAGATGATGTCTATCTGTTGGAGAAATTGACAAATATGAGATTCCTCAATAATTGAATCCCACCTCTGGTTGTTACAAAGAATCACAGTGGTATGTGTTCAAATAGTTCACTGAAGAGCTTCCCCAACCAGGTAGCTTTATACGAGTTTATACTCGTAGATATGTATCCGTCTTGGCGGTGCTTATGGTAGCCGACTTCTGCTTCCTGCTCGTCCATTATATCTAAGCAGAATCCAAAGAGAAACATCACTAAAAGTGCTCTAGTGATCCTCCACACTACTTGCCTAATCAACGTTCGAATAATCGTGCAGTTTCATATTTCCGGTAGTGTATCTCAATCCATGAGATATTATGTCCTAAAGACATCTTAGAAGATTCTTGGCACCAATCTAGTGAGTCTCAAGCAAATATGAGCTCACAATGCTAACTGCAAAACATATGTTCAGACGGAGGTTCACCAAGAACATCAACGTGAATGAGTTTTTGAAACTCAAAGGAATTTCCCAAATCTGGTCCGACATCACTACCATATAACTTCTAAAAGTTAAGATCCTCGAGGTAGTCACAAGCTTGTAGTCCATCATACCAAATCTTCTCAGAATCTTCACAACATATTTTCCTTGAGATAGGAAAATTTCCCTTGGCTTCCGCCACACTTCAAGTCCTTGGTTCTTCATTTCAAGTTCAGAAGCCAACCACCTCTTACATTTGTGAATGAGAGGGTATTCACCTATTAGAAAAAGGTCATCCACGTACAACACCAGTATGAGAGGCTTGTCATCTTCAATCTTAAGGTAAAGGTTAGGATCGGCTTCACTCCTAGTGAATCCCAGCTTCATCAAGTAGCTATCGATCCTCTCATACCATGCTTGGGGTGCTTGCTTCAGCCCATAGAGAGCCTTCTTCAACCTGCATACATGAGATTTTCAATCATAAATCTCAAATCCTTCAGTTTGCTCCACATAGACCTCTTCTTTGATCGAACCATGCAAGAATGCGGTCTTGACATCCATCTGATGTAGGTTCCATCCTTGTGAAGCCACAAGGGCTATGATCAAACGGATGGTCATATATCTGGCAACAGGTGCAAATATCACATCATAGTCTATACCTTCCTTCTAGGAGAAACCACGAGCAAAAAAACGAGCCTTATACTATTCTGTACTTCCATCTACTGCATGTTTTATCTTGTAAAGCCATTTTGAAGTAATAATTGTTTTGTCCAGGGGTCTGGGAACTACTTCCCAGACATCATTCTTCATAATAGGCTCATATTCTTCGGTCATAGCATCCTTCCATACTTGTTGCTTGACGACATTTGAGAATGATGAAGGATCATTTTGTATGATCGTGCTCATGATGGTCAGGTATCCCTGATACCTGTTAGGTTTCTTACTTTCACGAAAGGTTCCTCAAGGTGCAGTATGTCCTTTAGCATCATCAAGTATCCCCCTAAGCCATGAAGGCCTCTTTCTAGAAGAGGAAGGCTCAGGTGGATAAATAGGATCCATGGGTTCCTCCACATCAGGCATTGTTACATCATCTACCCATAAAGATAGCTTCCACAATCGTACGGTTCTTCCTTCCCGCCACACCATTCTGCTCAGGAGTGTCGAGCAATAAGAAGGTGTCTTTTTAACTCCTAGTTACCTCACATTAATTATCAACCTAGGGACGACTTTTTATTTCAAGAGTGTACTCAGTCTGAGGCAGCTATTTACTCAAGAGTAATGTTTTGTAGTACAATGCTTAAAATACAAAAGTAAATAAATGCTTGAAAAAGAAAAACAACATAAACTCAAATGCTCTGAAATCCAACTATTCACTCAGCAAACATCAATCGAGGATACAGTAGCAATAACTCATTTCTCTAGAGATTGATAAAATTGAAATCAAACTAGAACAAGACAATCAATCTGAGAATGAGAAAGCAGTAACCAATGTTCTCTACAATTGATGGTCCTGCTTTAAAGCAATTAAAAGGAAATAGAAATTGAACTGAAGCTGCTATTGAAAGTAAATTAGGGAAACTCTTTAAAAGCAAACTCTTTCAATTAACCAACAAAAATGAATAACAAAGTAAATGGACAACAAACTGTAATTAAATAAATCGAATAGCCAACAATCCATAATGAATATCAAAGTCTGAAATGAACAACGAAGCTTTACATTTGAAATTAACATCGTAACAATATTCATTGAGAAGAATAATAATCTCTGTTATGATGGAAAAGAACAACCACGTGATTCAATCTCAACTTGTGCAATAAAACAATTTCATAAAATATTATAACAGCTCACTGCAAAAACATGAAATTGTTAGGCAATACGATTCAAAGAAATAAGAATTAAATCAAGAAATCACACGGCAGAAATTGGAAAGATATAATACATAGCATCAGCGTAATCCACCAGTGGTTGGGCCCTTAGTTGCTAGTGGACACTGCTGGGCTACTTCAGATGAGAAGAATGAGCAACAACTCCTAAATCATATATTAATCATCAAATTGTGAAATCATTACAACAACAAAAGCTCGAGAATTACAATGGTAATGCAATAATCTCCTTTTCCTCCTATTCTATCCTATCATGAATAATCCATCATCATTCTTGAATCTCCAATTCTGAATCCTCAATTCTCCATCTATCCATTTTTCCATCCTCCTCTCTAATCTCTATTTTCATTTAAATAGAGAGAGATCAGAGAGCAGTTACAATAGAGATAATTAAAATATGATTTCTATTACAAAATTGGATTTTTTCCAACCAATTGATCAACAAGAAAATATATTTTCATCCAGCTTTCAACAAGAGCAAGGCGAATTTGGCTTTGCAGCTGAGATTTGGAGGACGACCGCAACAACAAATCTGAGAAAATCCTTCTCAAAGAAACCTATGTTTCTCTCAGTACAAGCTGAATTTGGGCAAACCGTTTTTGATTAAAGTTAATTTTGTCCGTTCTGGACAAAACCCATGTTCCAGATTTTCCAAATTCTTCTTCATTTGCTCAGAATCTCAACCGCAAAACTGTCACTTCTTATTCCAGCGAATTTCTGAGTTGGCACATTTAATGGTCAAATCTTCAATCTAGAAATTATCTTGGAGGTTAAAAATAATGAATAATGTTACAACCAATTTATTAAAACTATCATTGGTAAAATCATTCATAATCATCAATTTATTAGAAATAAAGGAGAATAAATAATATTCATTCATAAGAGCATAAATCATTATAAAATAGAATTATATGATAAACCGTGATTAATAACATGATAAAGAAAAGTAAAAATGGATGAAATAAGTGTTAAAAAGGTGGTCGTATTCATGGCTCAACACACCCCCACACTGAATATATTACATGTCTTCATGCAATAAAAACTAAATATGTTGCATGTCCTCATGCAACCCAAAGACAAAACGCATGTGTTAACCAAGCAATAAAAAATTTGTTCATCTCAGCTCATGAAATGGATAGAACAAAATGAATTCTTCCTTAATTAATGAATATTCAATTTTAGCAATATTGATAAAGGCATAACAATTTTTACATTGACATTCAAGTTATGTGCATATGAAGTTGCAGCAAAATATGATATAAGTAACAACAAACTTTATTAACCATTTTCTCGAAAACTACAAATCAGATTTTGTTGAAATGTGGCAAGTAAATTTATAATATGTGAATGCCTCTATGATCCAAAAATCAGATCGTTTTGATGCACAGATCATGAGTTATAAACAAAATGGTTGCAGGTTACAATGCATGATCTCTGAAATATTGCGAACTAATATAACTTGAAATTGTCTGGGTTTGTGTATTTTAATGATACATCTATATTTTCTAGAAATCACAAGAATTCAGTTCATAGTTTTAAAAATATTATGGAAATCAATTTCTGCACTATATAAAAATGAAATTGTATTCCTTAAATGAGGAAGAAAGTAGAAAACATCTATCATGCGTAGCAATTCCTCCCCCTCTCTGAAAAATTAGCATGCCCTCATGCAATGCTAGAAAACAAATAGAGGTGGTTGCTACCAACTGTTGAATTCTATGCTTGGTGTAAAACAACGTGGAATAAGGGAGGTGTCGGGAATGAATAATAATAGCAATGGATAATAAATAATATGAATGGCATGGTCATAAGAAATAAATGAATGAAAGCAACACTCCCCCAAACTGAAAGATGATATGCCGCTAAAAAAAGGGAAGTGGTAAAGATGTGGAATGAAGGATGATAAATAGTGCTCAAAATGGATTTCATTAAATTCTCCCAAATTTGTAATAAATCAAAAAATTATGCTATTTTACCTCAAGTTTTACTTCCAAAAGAAAAAATGTGGAAGGACATATATGTATTGGCATTTGTTGAAGCTGATGTAGGCAAAGTTGGTGCTAAAAGTGATGCAAAAGGTGGAACCCAAGTAAGAACATCATGTCTGAAGAATTGTTCGTGTTCGCGAGTTGCTCGAGTTGCTTCTATTAGGTGTAATAGTGTGGTCATGTTGCAAATAGAGTTTCCCCCGCATACTTGTTGTTCTCCTGTAAACAAAGCACTATTTTGCATACAATGTTCTTGAATCCATAGTGTTAGTTTTGAATAAAAATAGATTAAGATGCATGCAAAATTTTCAATCAGAAAAACTTTTTGTATACATGCAATACTAATATTTTATCAAATCAACAAGTGATGGCAGAGTGCAGTAATCATATCGCATGCAATCCCATAATGTATACATTCCCCCCTCCAATTGGAAAATGGATTCCATGACCATAAAGCATATGAAAGGTGTTGTGCTGACGGTAAGGCAAGGGAATGAACAATACATCAGTAAATGAAGTAGAGTACATATATCAATGATAGGACGGTGAGAGTTATGGTTATAATGAGAGCAGAGTGTGTAAAGATAGTTATGAATAAAAGATAGGACGCTTTGAATTGATGATAAGTTATGAAAAAAGAGAAAAATAACAACAATATGCCAAAAAGATTCTTTACTGATGGTATTCTAACTAAAAATGATGCTATTGAGCATAAAACAATTTATCATGCATAAAGGTTCAAAATAGGGATAAAAATTAAGGAAATAGCTTCTCTGATAAAAATAAAAAATAATAAAATGGTATTATAGTAATAATTGACGATAAGTTATAACTTCAATACCATAAGCAGAGTCTCTGCTACCAGCAAGCATCCATAGCCTCGACAGGGTTGCTTTTTAACCCATATGAGCCAGAATCCTCAATTTATAACTAGAGAGTTTCAGTGCTGTTCTATAGAAGAGATCAATGTGCTGACGTGGTAACGAGATAACCACACTGGCATTCACTAGGATGTAGCAAAAGTGATCAGGTCGGCTCGTGATGAGACCTCCTGTTTCAAGAATAATTTGGCTATCTAGTGGATCATAACTCTGGTGTGGTGGCCATAATGGGAATGTCACTTTGTTATAGCCTTATGAACATGGTAGGCTGGCTTGTAATGAGACCCCCTATCCTCCATCTGCAAACAAAATTTTGTTGTTATTACACATTTTTATGATAAAAAGAGGGAAACTCAGTACTCCTTAAGAGTAGGGATGGTGGAAGAAGTTGAACATGTCAATAGAAAAAAAATATACCCATAATCTTATTTATTACAGATAGAGAAGATTATAACCAGGAAGGGTGGAACCAGCATGGTATTAAGGTGATCAATCAACATCATATTCAACAGAAAACAATGCAGTAAAGTAGTATATAAATAATTGTGTCCCTTTTGAAAATAAACTATCATCAAGGAGCTGTCCTGTTAAAGATCATAATGTAAATAATATTAACTCGCTTCAATAGAATTGATAATTCTTGTCCTCATAAAAATAGTGTACTTCATACCATGAAAGGGAATCAATAAAATGTGGTTGAGATGAACTAGGAATAATCCCACAAGAGGAAGGAAGGGTTGCTCTCGAAAATACTCCCAAAGTGTTGCTCATTTGAAGGAACAGCAAAAACACTAAAAAAAATGTTGTTCTTTATAGGGAACAACAAAGGAAATGCACACCAAAAAACAAAAATACACAAGAAAAAGTGTGAAAACGCAAATGCCGTTCCTTTGGAAAAAGGAACAACAGAAACTAAAAGTGCCATTCCTTTAGAAAAGGAACAGCAAAAACGCAGGTGTCGTTTCTTTGGAAAAGGAACAACAAAAATGAAAAGTGTCGTTCATTTGGAAAATGAACAACAAAAATGAAAAGTGTCGTTCATTTGAAAAAGGAACAACAAAAATGAAAAGTGTCGTTCATTTGGAAAAGGAACAGCAAAATGAAAAGTGTCGTTTCTTTGGAAAAGGAACAACAAAAATGCAAGTGTTGTTCTTTTGGAAAAGGAACAACAAAAATGAAAAGTGTCGTTTCTTTGGAAAAGGAACAACAAAAACGCAATTGTCATTCCTTTGGAAAAGGAACAACAAAATGAACCATGAAAAAGGAACAGCAAAATGAACCGTGGAAAAGGAATGACAAAATGAACCGTGGAAAAGGAACAACAAAATGAACCGTGAAAAAGGAACGACTGACACAAAAGGTGTTGTTCTTTTGAAAAAAGAACAGAAAAACGAAAATGTTGTCCCTTTAGAAAAGGAACAGCAGAAACAACAAAAGTGCACACAAATGTTGTTCCTTCAGAAAAGGAACAACAAAATGCACAAGCATAAAATGCAAGCACGCAAATAATGAATTAGCCGTTCATTGTATTGATGCTAAGGATGGGTTACAGTTTGAATGAAGCAATAACTGAAACACAAAATATAAGAGAAATCAGCAAAGAAACAACATTTAAAAAAAAACAGTATGTTAATAAATTAAGTTACAACAGCTATGATGTTATGTAAAAAAATGATCTCTTTGAAAAATGTTTTGGCAACAGTGACAAGACATGAATCTTCAAATGAAAATCAATTCTTCATTTCTTCTATTATGAATCCGTTGGGTAATGAGTTGGATTAAATTCCTTTGTTTCATTTAAAATTTCTTTCAAAATCACTCGTCCATAAACCGACCTTCTTTATTTTCCCAAGACCTGCAAAAAACGAGTATCTACCTGCAATAAAAAATTAAATCATGGAGAAAGAGAGGTGCGCAAGCTCCCCTAATCCAAGAATTATGAAAAAAAACTAACAATTAGTTACTTTGTAGAACAAATCCACAGAGAAAATAACAAAGTAAAATTTATTTGTTACCTGTGGGAGAGCAGTGACCAATCATGCTAACCTACAGTGTTTTAATCACAATTTCTTTGTTTTTCGTTGAAATTGAGTGATTTCAAAGCCAAATGATAGATAATTCAAAGGTTTATCTCCATTAGAAACAATTTTTAAAGATTCAATGGTATGATATGTCAATTTTAGTTAGAACAACCTGCATAATAGAGTCATTTTCGATTACCCAACTTAGACCAACAGTTGATATTTCAAGCGTAACTTTTTCGTTTGATGTCAGATTCAAATTATTCAAATTGGAAATGAAAATAGATTAATTTATTTATCTCCAATAGAAACATGTTTTGAAGACAAGAATAATTGATAGGTCAAATATTGTAAAGAACAACCGGAAAGACAGAGTTTTAAGAGTGCTGATTTACGATAGACAGTCAGTATTGTGATTGTAACTTCCCCATAGGATATCGAAAATGAGTGATTCCAATTGCATTGTAAACTATATTCATAGGGGAGTCTACCATAGGAACAGGTTTTAAAAATTAATTCCTTTAGGCCTCCAAAAACTGACTGTCCCAACTCTGTCCCTGAGCTGCCCGCTAGACATCTGGTTAATGTTTTGGTTCTAACTTTTTTTGTTTCAAATCCAAATTGAGTGATTCAAATTGAGTTGGAAAGTAGACATCAAGGGCTACTTATGATAGTAATACATTTTAAAAATATTGCATTTTGGTCCCTCAAAACATGACTGTCCCGACTATTTTTTCAAAAAATTTATCAAGCCCACAAGCCAAAAAAATATGATATTCAAGCATTTTTTCAAATTGGTGATAAAAATAAATACAAGTGTTTGTAGAATTTTTATTTGCAATATAATTCATCTACATACACAAATGAATTAAAAATTATCACCAATGTTGATTTGCATAGCATGTTGCAACAAAAAACTAGTTTTACATAAAAAACAAAATGCATTTATTTATTCCCTTATTTATTTTATTTTCTACACTAACCTATTTTGATTTGAAAAATGAATATGAATACGTATATGAGTACTTCCAGTGGATCCATTTTCGAAATAAGGCTTCACGTATACACATACCCAAATTTGAAAAATGCATATTAATGAATATTAGGGTATGAGAAGCCAATTTCCCTTGAAAAAATGGTATCAAAAATTGTTGAAGCATAGAGTGATGTTGCAAACAAGTGATGGAGTGAAACCAATCTTTAATGTATCTGTTACTTTCTTGATTTCTCATATCCATCAGATCATGAAGTTCTTGAGATTTTAAAATAGCTTGTTGATACATACTATAAGAAACCTCATTTTCTTCCATAGCTTCTACAATTTTTTAATTTGAAACATTCTGAATCTCATTGTAAGTTTTCTCTAATGGCGCATGTGAGATAGAATGGGTGGGAAGGGTGGGTAAATTTGGTATTTCAACATTGTAAGCATGTTGTACTGGTTTATTGTGGTGAGGGTGTGGGATTAGTTGAGCAGGGAAATGTGTAAGGAATGGAGCATTGTGATAATGTGGTTGGTTGGGTTGAGTGGCTAAATTTGATATGCAAGCAGGATGTTGTGGAAGAGCTGGTGGAGAATATGGAGAATGTGCTTGTGCTACAAGATGAGGGAGAGTAGTCATGAACTCATAAGGTGAACCATGCCAAACTTGTAGATAAGATTGGTGGTTATATTGAAATTGACATGGCTGCCCTAGAACATGAGTATTCCATAATGGATTATGCAAGTAAGAGAATAGAAAAGAAGTGTTTTGAACCATACCTGTAGGCCATGATTTCCATGGTTTTGACCTTGTTGCAGCTTCCTCACCTCTTTGATATGATACTTCCATCCTAGATAAGGAAGAGTAACCATCTATGGTATGCTCCTTTCGGTCATGAGTGAAAAATACTTCATCAAATTCTTGATTTTTATGAACCAGCCTTGGAGATTCCTCTTGAATACCTTATGCACAATTCACAAACATCATCATATGACAACTGAAAAACATTACCTTTTCCTATCATATTTAAGAGTTCTAAAAATTTATCTTTGATTCCTTTAAGAAGGAGTGTTTTTAAGATCTTTTTTTCCAAATGCTTATATTTTGATTTTTGAATGTTGTATTGAAATCGATCTACATAGTCCTCCAAACTTTCATCTTCCCCTTGTATCATACCGAAAATATCTTCATTGGATTTGCAATAGTCTTGGTACTTTTTCAAGAATATGTTCTTCATGTCCCTCCCATGATTGGATGCAATTCCCACCTAGGCTCATGAACCATTGGAGAGCTGCTCCTTTTAGAGTAAGAGGAAACACTTGCAATCTTTGATCATTAGTGTAATAATCATATCCTCTACAAAGTATTTCGAACTCAAATAAAAATGTATTTGGATTTTCATTTGCTAAACCATGAAAATTTGGTAAATATGGGGGAATTATGTGCATTTGTGTCACTCCTCCTAGATCTTTGATAGGAAATTCAAAAGTAGAAATGTGAGCCATTTCTTACCATAGTAGAAGATGTTCTTCATGTGTTTACTCAAGGCTCCTTCTTCAAATGTTCCTGTCAATTCGTTAGTGAAATGGGTGGTGATTACATCACCACTTGAATGAAATCATGTGATTCGTTTTTCAAAATTTCTATTTTTTCCCTAGTCATTCACACAAAAATTCAAACATTTATTTCTACTCTAAGTTCTTTAACAGTTCTGTTGAAAAGTGGGCGGGGGAGTAGGGCTTTTACATGCTCCGTATGTAGGTTCTTATCTTCCATTTTTAATACCCAATTCTTTCCTAACAGACACTCATCGGATGCACATTACTCTTTTAAAAATGGCTACACTCTCCCTGGCAACGGTGCCAAAATGTCGAGCGATAAAAATGTGTCTTTTAAACTCCTAATTACCTCAAAATAATTGTCAACCCAGGGACGACTTTTTATTTCAAGAGTGTACTCAGTCTGAGGCGGCTATTTACTCAAGAGTAATGTTTTGTAGTACAATTCTTAAAATCCAAAAGTAAATAAATGCTTGAAAAAGAAAAACAACATAAACTCAAATGCTCTAAAATCCAACTATTCACTCAGAAAACATCAATCAAGGATACAGTAGCAATAACTCATTCCTTTACAGATTGATACAATTGAAATCAAACTAGAACACGACAATCAATCTGAGAACGAGGAAGAAGTAACCAATGTTCTCTACAGTTGATGGTCCTGCTTTAAAGCAATTAAAAGGAAATAGAAATCGAACTGAAGCTGCTATTGAAAGTAAATTAGGAAAACTCTTTAAAAGCAAACTTTTGCAATTAACCAACAGAAATGAATAACAAAATAAATGGACAACAAACTGTAATTAAAGAAATCGAATAGCCAACAATCCATAATGAATATCAAAGTTTGAAATTAAGAGCGAAGCTTTACATTTGAAATGAACAACATAACAATATTCATTGAGAAGAATAGTAATCTCTATTATGATGGAAAAGAACAACCACGCGATTCAATCTCAACTTGTGCAATAAAAAAATTTCATAAAATATTATAACATCTCGCTGCAAAAACATGAAATTGTTAGGCAATACGATTCAAAGAAATAAGAATTAAATCAAGCAATCACACGACGGAAATTGGAAAGATATAATACATAGCAGCAGTGTAATCCACCAGTGGCTGAGCCCTTAGTCGCCAGCGGATGCTGCTGGGCTACTTCAGATGAGAAGAATGAGCAGCAACTCCCAAATCATATATTAATCATCAAATTGTGAAATCATTACAACAGAAAAAGCTTGAGAATTACAATGGTAATGCAACAATCTCCTTTTCCTCCTATTCTATCCTATCATGAATAATCCATCATCATTCTTGATTCTCCAATTCTGAATCCTCAATTCTCCATTTATCCATTTTTCCATCCCCCTCTCTGATCTCTATTTTCATTTAAATAGAGAGAGATCAGAGAGCAGTTACAATAGAGATAATTACAACATGATTTCTATTATAAAATTGGATTATTTTCAACCAATTGATCAATAAGAAAATATATTTTCATCCATCTTTCAATAAGAGCAAGGCAAATTTGGCTTTGCAGCTGAGATTTGGAGGACGGCTGCAACAACAAATCTAAGAAAATTGTGCTCAAAGAACCCTGTGTTTCTCTCAGTACAGGCTACATTTGGGCAAACCATTCTTTGTAAAAGTTAATTTGGTCCGTTCTCGACAAAACCCATGTTTTAGATTTTCCAAATTCTTCTTCATTTGCTCATAATCTCAACCGCACAACTATCACTTCTTATTCCAACGAATTTCTGAGTTGGCACATTTAATGGTCAAATCTTTAATATAGAAACTATCTTGGAGGTTAAAAATAATGAATAATGTTACAACCAATTTATTAAAACTATCATTGATAAAATCATTCATAATCATCAATTTGAATCAGTGACCGAAGAATCCACAGTAATAATAGCGCAGAAGGCAAAAACAATCAAGATGCTTCAAGGAGCTCCAAAGATGGCACCAGAATCAATAAAGAAAAAAGTCAGTCTTCAACAAACAACTGTGAGTCAAAATTAAAAAGAAAAGTGGTCAATCTGTCTTCCCAGGAACTAGAACCTGAAGTCATTAATGTTCTTAGCAAAGGTATGGGGTTTGTGGTGGCTCCTAAAAACCTCCCTATTGAAAAAATGATATGTAGCATAGAGGATGGGATTAATAACCTTCCTGTAGATGAGAAAGAAGTGTTGAGACAAGAATTTTCCTTCATCATGAGGAAAGCCAAAACCCCCAAAAGCAACCTGAGTAAGGAAGAACAAAAGGCCTTCAAATCCTTGCGGAGCAATAACAAAATTGTGGTTCTTAAGGCAGATAAAGGAGGAGCAGCAGTCATCTTGGATAAAGATGACTATGTAAGGAAAATGAATGATCACCTAAAATGTGGCAGTTATAAGAAGCTGAACAGTAATCCCATCCCCAAAATCATGAAGGATGTAAAAAAGATCATCTCAGATTCCAACCTTGACGATAAAATAAAAAAGAAATTAATACCCTCCTGTGAATCTATCCCTAGAATCTATGGATTACCCAAGATCCATAAAGAAGGGGTCCCCCTTAGACCGATAGTAAATACTATTGGCTCCCCAACCTATGAACTTGCTAAGTATGTTGCTAAAATTCTTAAACCCCTTGTCGGTAACCCTGATTCCTTCATCAAAGACTCCCAGGACTTTGTAAATATCATTAAAAATGAAAGGATTGAGCGTGATGACATCCTTGTTAGCTTTGACGTGGTATCATTATTCACAAAGATTCTTCTTGATGAGGTCATTCAGGTTATAAAAGATGTTACTGATCCAGGGACTGCAAAATTGGCTGAAATCTGCTTAAGGACAACTGTGTTCACCTTCCAAGGAGTATTTTATGAGCAGACATCTAGTGTGGCAATGGGATCTCCCCTCTCACCGATCGTGGCCAACCTATACATGGAATACTTTGAAAAGAAGGCCCTTGAATCATATCCTTTAAAACCAGCCTGGTGGAAGTGATTTGTCGACGATACAAATATAAAATGGAATCATGGTAAATCAGAGCTTAACAAGTTTTTCATTCACCTAAATTCTATCTCTCCTAAAATAAAATTTACTATGGAACTTGAGGAAAACATGAGCATCCCATTTTTAGACGTTCTAATCATCAGAAAAGAGGATGGCTCTTTAGGGCATAAAGTCTTCAAGAAGTCAACCCACACAAAAAGTTACCTCCATGCTGAATCCCACCATCACCCAACCCAGAAGTTTGGGGTTCTAAACACCCTTGCCATCAGAGCCCTTCAAATATCTGACTCAGAGCATCTGAACGAAGAAAAGAAGCATTTGGTTTCAACCTTTAAGAGCATAGGCTACAAAGAACAAGAGATTAAAAGAGCCATAGAAAAAGCCGAAAGAAAGTTGCTATCTCATAAACCTAAGGCTCAAGACCAGCCTCAGGGTGGTAAAGTTTTTCTACCTTATATCCATGGAGTTACAGACAAAATCGCTAAAATCCTAAGGAAGAAAAACATCATCACGCATTTCTCAGCCCTTGGAACTATTAGGCAAGGTTTGAGGTCTGTAAAAGATGATATTGACAAACATCAGCTCAAAGGAGTCTAAAATAGATTGTTCATGTGGAAAAAGCTACATTGGTGAAACAGGTCGCTCCCTCCAGACAAGGCTTAAGGAACATGGCGTTGATATTAAGAATGAAAGATCTCATACCTCAGCCTTGGCTGAGCACTCCGCAAAGACTAAGCACCATATCTGCCTCGAAAGCGCATCAATTATCGCAAGGGAGGAGGAGCATCAAAGACAAAAGATCAGAGAAACGCTTGAAATTATCAAGCATCCTCATAATCTGAACAGAGACAATGGTATGGAGATTAGCAGGAGCTGGCTTCCCTTGATCAAGGAATCAAGATCGCAAACTCATCCCAGGTATAGCAGGTAAGCAGGTAAAATATTCTAATAACCCTATTT
>APFE031283146.1:32495-72938 GCA_000404065.3 Pinus taeda | reverse complement strand
CTCTCTCTCTCTGACTACACTTTGTTGTCTAGTGATTGTGTCCTCACAACGTACTTTGGTCATATGTTTTTCTCCTAACACTCGTACGTTGCGGGCAATCTGCTATCACAAAAAAAAGATCATCTAGCCATAATTTACTAGATGGATCGAAGTACACCACATAAGGCCAATTTTACCATAGTAAAATTGATTTCACTGTGAGAAATTACTTAATAAATCACATTTATTAAGCAATTTCAAATTAAACCCATGAAGAATAATTAAATAAATCACTATTTGTTTAATTATCTTCTAAGAATAATTAATTAAACCATTCTTTAATTAATATTCCTTGTCATATTTGACCCAATTATGAAAAGTTAATAGATAAATCATTAATTATCTTATTTTTCTCTAGGAATAATTAATTAATCAATACTTAGTTATTATTCCTTGTCAAGTTTGACCAAATACCTTAGGAATAATTAAATAAATCATTATTTGTTTATTATTCCTTAACCATATTGATTGAGATGATAAATAAATCATTTATTTATTTATTATTTGTAAATAAAAGTTTAAATATTTTTTCCCTCTAACCAAATATAATAAAATATTCCAAATGGTTATTTCTAGAATGGGGTTAATAATATTTTATTATTGCTCATTATTCGAGGATAACTTAATATTTTTTAGAAATAGAAGGATTTTCCATTCATTATCCATTTTCAATTATTTTCATTGCTGCACTCATTGTTGTAGCTATGATTTTTATCACTGTCGCGCACCATTTTTATTTTCCATTTGAGTTCTCATTCAGCTCAAACATTTTATTTGCTGGATTTACACATTGTAGAGGAGAGAGATTCTATAAAAGGTGAAGACGCTTGAGGATAGCCAAGAACTCATCCCATAGAGGGGGATGGGTAACATTATTTGTTCCCTTCACATGTGTTGTTTAATAAAATATATTCTTTATATATCAAGTTTCCATTGGATTATTGGAGTTACTTGCGCTTATTTTACTATTCCATTTTGTTGTTTAACTATGATTGTGGCATAGATCAGAGCTTTGGCAAGTTTTGTTTTTATTATTTGTTGTAGATCTACAATGTTTAACAGCGATTTTCATTGTCAGAGTTGTTTTTCATCCATAGTCTCAAGTAATTTCTTTCCATACACATTTAAGAAAAAAACACAATAACATATGTGAATCGTATGTGAATCATGTTGAATGGAGGCTCACGTTAAAACCTTTTTTTATAAACATCATAGATATCTCTTTACCATATGAAATATTATGAAATATTAGTGTTTTGTGCTTTGTAAATCACTAACCAAAGTAAATTTTAAAACCATTTGTTAAAATGAGCATTCAGGAAACTTTTAAAAGTTTATAAAAGTTTATTAAAATTATTCACAAATATGTAAATCATGTTGAATGGAGGCTCACATTAAAACATTTATTAAACCATTTGATATTAAACTTACGCATGAGGCCCATAGTATGAATTCACTTGCATGAATGTCATCGGGTTGGAAGAGAAGGTTTAGACACCCACCAACTATCCACCCAATATGAAACTGGAGTCGTTCACCGAAAATAATGATGTCAATAGTTGGTTTCCATCGACAGAGAGGAGGATCGTTAACCCACCTCCAACTCTCCACCCTATATGAGATATGAATTGTCAACTAAAAGCAACTCTAATCTCTAGATTTCCAGGAGCCTTCACCTTGGCTAGAAATTTTGAGGTTTTTCGCTTTCAACGACTATCATAAATATAATTCATTTCAACCAAAATTTTATTTAACTTTGGGACAGGTTTATTAAATTGCATAAATGTTTTAGGTTGGGAATTCTTTTTAAATTAACATACACCTATGTGAACTCAACGGTGTGAAATTTATTCCAAGATTTCATTATAACTTGGAGGAATTAAATATGGTTTACCATAAGGACTTAATAATTTTGTATTTACAATTTACCATAAGGATTGAATCAAGAAGCAACTAAATAAATTTGCATAAAATATGTGAATGTATTTTTAGGATTTATGGCTTATTATAATTTGAAGGAATTTATCTGGATTTATTGTAGGAAATTAAAATAAGATTCGGGGAGAGATATTAATAAAATATTGATGAGGTAAGGAAAGGTTAATTCATTGATTTCATTTTTAACTTTTATGTAGAAACTAATTATGGTATTTCTTTCATAATGTAGGATTATGAATTATAAATCGATTAAGGGAAAGGAAATTTATTACAATATATTGAAATTTGGATGAAATAATTCAACCAAAAATTATGAAGGAGACCATTACTTTTCTCAAATTCCAAGAGGATATGAAAGTCTTCTAGTCATTTTAAAATTCAAAATTCTTTTCAAAATGATTTTATTTTTATTTTTAACTATGCAGACAATTATGTAAATAACTATGATGTTTTCTGTATATAAAAAAATTCCCTAAATTCATTTCACGGAGGGGGGTTGGGTGGCTCTGAGAGAATAAGCTTACGTTTTATAGACCTTATTGCATCTTATGTATAGACCAAATCATGATATTTTGTAATCTTTGATTATGCAATTTGAATATAATATTTCTGGAGTTCTCTTCATTGGTAGTTTGTGAACATAAGTTGGTTTGTGTCGATGTTTTAAATTATTGACTTGATCAATTATTTAAATTGCTTTCTATTATTCAATCCTATCTACTCTCAAATATATATATTATCAGGGACTAAAAGATTGAAGTATATACTTGATTTGTTGTTTATGTGAACTCAAAATGCATGACATTGTCAATTCCATTAGAGTAGTTCGAGCAAATACCAGTTACATCAATGATATGTTTTCTTTATTTTTTTCGTTTATAATTTTTTCAATTATTTCATATGCTTACATTTTGATGCCTATCAACAAGATAAACATTGACGTAATCAAGATTGTCTTGTTACAACCAATATACAATTGGTTTATTGTCTAATATACATACTATTAGTGGCCAATCTTATTCTTAACACTTGTCTTTTACAGGGTGATTGAGGAGCAACAATACATGATATTATAATGTATCACGCTTTGAACTAAGATAAGTTACCAGTAAAAATTCATATAAGCATTGCTAACCTTTAAATATCTTTCTTTAATAGTTGATTGTGCCATTTCTTTTGTTTTAATTTTATAGAATATTATTTTGTTATTGCATAATTAAGGTTTCAATTTGATATCATTGACTACATGTTGTATGTAAGTCTCTTCCACCCAGAGCTTCACATTTCACACTCCTTTTTACAATATATGTAATATGGTCATATATATTTTCCTATCAATATACATTTTATAATTTGATATAGGGAATACCCCCTAAGGCAAAGGGAGACCAACCCCTTATCTTAAAGTGGGAGGGTTTTAAAACCTCATTGAATATGTTATTGGATTGCTCTTTGTCACTGAAACAATCTGAGAACCAACATTCTTCTTGCGCTATTACCGGGGAATGAAGTGTCAAGATTTTGTTTTCCGATAACTGAATAATGGTTAATTCTAAGACCCATTGTTGGACATGATTACAACAACATGCATCGTAAGGGTTTCAAGCAAATATTTATTGGCTTAATAGTTCACCTAGTGACTCCTAAAATATTTGTTTTGTTTATTTTCATTTCAATGGATGTCTCATGGGTTTCTTTACGATTAGCTTCATTAATTTTTTTGGACATTATAGTTTTTCCACATGGATTAACAGACATAGAGGTATGGGATACATACTTGCCCCATTTTTGAAATGATGAAGGTGATGATCCGACTCAATATCCCATTTCATTCCATGACTACATTTCCAAGATGGGGGTTCACCATGAGTATGTACTTATGAAGTTGTTCATGATGTCATTGGAAGGTGATGCCCAAAAGTGGTACAAAAGATTTCCTCCAGGTGTAATTTCTTCATTGAAACATTTTCATACAACATTTCATGAGTATTATAAATGTATGTATCCTACAAAGTTACTCGATTTTGATTGTTGTAAAAATTATAATGATGATAGTATAGGAAATCAATATGATAATAATAGTAAGGAACCTGAAATAGATTATGAATCTGAAGTAGAAAGTAATATCGATGTATCTAACTCTGAAAATCTTCAAATATCATCTTCTATCTTAAATGATGATGAAGAGTATATGTTGTCATCAACTCTAGAAAGTCATGAAGAAAAAAATCCTCCTTCTCTAACAAAAGATCATAGAATGCATTTATGTTCTAAGAAATATCAAGAATCTATAACTCATAATAATTTTAACTCATCTTTGGTTCCACATTTAGAAGATAATAATAATAATAATATCTATAGAGGAGAAGTTACATATAAATTATTTTATTCTATATCTAACTGATCATAAATTATGCTACATATTCCTAAAGATGCACATCAATAAATAATCGATAAAGATGTTCTTCAATCTATTGATCCAATTTTTCAACCTTTTTGTGATGCAATAGGGAAACTAGTATGTGAACATATCTTTGACTACTTTGACTCTATTTTGCCTAATTTTCATGTTGACTATTCTCAACCACCTATTTATGATGATTATGAAGATGAATTGAATCATGAATCAGGTCTAGATTTTAATTATTATTTTGAGCACACTCTAAATTCTTCTAATATTTATCAAAATGAGGATTATGAAAATGTAACTAAAGAAATATCTTTGTAATATATTCTAGATCAACATATTTATGATAGTTATCAAGAAATTGAATTTGATAATGAACATGAAAGTAATATCAATTTTTATCTTTTATATTTTCCTAGTTACACAAATATAATAAGTCTAGTAGCAGCCCCAAGGGTTAGCTCAATTGGTCAAAAATTGTGCCTCGCCATCGGGATGTCACAGGGTCGAATCCACCCGAAGCCCTTGGGGTTAGGTCTTGCCGGTAGGCCGAGGGGCGATGTAGCCCAGCTATCACCCAGATTTTTCCATGGACATAGAGATCACTCACTGATCAGGGTGCTCGTAAACCACATGCGATAAAAAATAAAAAATAAATAAATAAATAAATAATCAAGTAGTTTTCAAGATGATTGTGGTTTTAATTTAGAATTTACAGATCATAAATCTTATAAAGGAGAAATTATAGTTTCCCCTGAATCAAATAGTGATACCCTTATTGAAAAATTTGAGATGGTTGAATTATACAGTGATAGGAATGATCTTCATTTTCCTAAGCATAATTTAAAATCTTGCTTACAACATATTGAAAAATTGGATTATAATTTGAAATATGTAAATTATTTTGACAAATAACCTTTATCGATTTCTAATAAGGAATTGTTTAAAGAATGATATGATGATTCAAATTTTCACAAGACTAACCATGTTAGAATTTCATAAAGCAACGAGAAGGGAATATATGAAAAGTCGTCCTATAAAATGATTGCAAAAAAAAAGTTATGCTTGAAAAGTTTGATCATTTGAATTTTCACACAAAATACTATGACTTCATGGAAAGTTGGATGGACAAGGAATTTAAAAGAACATTAAAGTCTTGTTACCTATACTTCTACTTACTTCGATGATGCAATTTGGTCAACATAACTCACACTTTCTGAATTTACTTCCAATATTTTTTTTAGATAAGCATGAAGCCCTAAGTCAAAAGGTATGCCATTGATAAGTTTTTAACTTGGTTACATTGGATTTTTTATTTGTTCGATACATTTTGTTATTGAGACATGTGTATATAATTTTATACATAAATAAACCCATTATAACTTTGATTACATATACCTTGATGTTTTTAAATTTAGAATGAATAAACATGAAACCTTTGCATCTTAAAGAATATTTAGTGATCATAGCAATAATGAAGCATAGCTTTGTGATTCCTTACTATACTCTATATTGATGAGTTTTTAATATATTTATAAGGAATTTTTCATGTATTAAGGTGGAAGAGTAATTATTCTTTCCAAAGGGCTCAAACCTGATCTCTTTAATAGTTTCAAACTTTATATTCTATATTTCTTAACAACATCCTTATTTTATTGCACTCCTTACACATAAATATCGTGAAAGAATAACATTACCTTACAGGTACTAAACCTATAAACACAAGGTTTAATTTTCACAAAATCTAATGGCACTAAAACTATTGTTGTATTAGCTACTTACATTCAAACTCCATGCATGAGACATTCGCTAATCATCATATTGTTCTCGAATACTTGAAACAAATATTTTTTCACAATGGGGGATGCGGATAATTTCGTCAAGGCTATGGATGCTCACTAGTAGCAGAGAAATATTTGTGGTACTAGATCACCCTAGTATGTAATTATCCCATTAGATACTTCAAAATGGGGCATGTTGACATTTTTGTTGGGGCTATAGATACTTGATAGTAGCCGAGAAAGTTTAGTGATATTAGGTCAAATAACAGTGCATGATCATCCCATAGTTAATTAACGAAATAAAATGAAGCTTATGTAATTCATGCTTATATGTGAATGGAAAAGTGATGAAATTTATTAATCAGGATAGTGGATGATGTCATTGGGGCTATGAACACTCTTTGGTAGAAGAGTGACATTTGGTTTTCAAAACTCATGTAGTGAAAACAAAAAGGGAAATAAACCCTGATAACTATTCTCATGGATTCAATGGAACTTTATTTTTAAATCAATGTCATCCCTGTGATATTAGACTAGTACCATAACTTTTGTAATCTATCAATCAATAATTGTAAGAATGCAATTATTTGTATATAATTTGGAATGTTCCTATAAAGGTTGAGAAATGTATGAAAAGTTAGTGGCCATGCCCTACATCATTACCATAATTAACCTAATAGATTGAAGATATGAACAAATTCCTTATATTCAAATAAATACTAAACTCATGAGTCTTTACATATTAGGATCTCAAACAATTATTCTTGGTTTCATTCTTGTTGTTGATTAGTTAAAACTTTAAGATGTAAATAAATTCATTTTATTTTTTATCTCAATTCGATAATTATATTTTTTTCATCCTTCTCAATGCATTTGAAGTGGAGGAATAATCTCACATGACTGTTTTTACTAGTGGGACCCAGTTTGGCAAAATGGGGTCTTAAACCTTCTGGGAGAATTTTAAGGCATCAAATGAATTTTTTGGGGGTAAAAATTTGTTGATTATGTGAAACACCATTTCATATTATTCTACATACAAATATCTTTCCAATGGCTCAAGAAGCACATCAATCAGAGTCTGTATGCAAAAGTTATGCCACTCAGAAGTTGACCTTCCTGTTTTCACACCTATAGTTTAGGAGGATGTCACATCAGCCCCCATTATGATGTAAAAGACTCTATAAGAGTCCATATTGTAACTCTATTTAAGACTTGATGTAGTCAAAATTATCCACTCGTAAGCTACCATGTTGTGTTATAAGTGGGCCACTAGGAGGAAGTGGCATTCCATTCTTTCAAGAGCATTTTGTTCCATAGTTGAGAAAAGATAGTCAGGAGAGATAGGAGGTATAGAACACAAAGAGTATCTATGCACTATATCAGCCCATGGGCCACAACCATTACTTCTTTGTACCTGTAGCCATATTTCTAGACAAAGAAAGAGAATGAAGTGCCCTCACCTTCCAATTGGGTTTTCTCCTAAAAGGGTTTTCCAGAGAGCATATCTTGTGTCTTGTGTGTGTGTGTGACCTTATTTTTTCGTTATCTACTTTTCTGCATAATTTCCATTCGCATGCATGCACTAATTATAGTTAAATCTATAGATGTTAAATTTTAATAAAATTGTAATAGCGTAGAATCTCAATTTTTTAATATAATATCATTATAGCTATTGTGACAAACTGTCCAATGGAATATCCACGACAATTTATGAATCACCTTCCTAGGATGGGTTAGAGTTTATATTATTTTGCATTGAAAACTCCCTTTCCTTCTCCTATCAAGAAATTAAGGGTTTTGACTATCTTATAACTATGGGAATGACAGATCTTCCTACATAAATAAGAATTGATGGTATTAAAATTTTCTCCTATATAAATTTTTAATATGTTTAACTATTGAAATTTGATTATGTGCATACCAATCTTGCAAATTTTGGGCTAATCATTTGAAATTATTTATATTTTGGTATGAGACCCAAAATTATCCATCATATATCATTGAACGATTGAAATTTATTTAAATTGATGGTTATGATTTGATATTTGATAGCCAAGATCTAATAATCCGATGAATGTAAATGAATTCGAGTCAGAACTTAAACGGAGACTAACACCCTCGCTTTGTCCTGAAGTCATCAGACAGTGGTAATCTCCTATGGTAACATGTGAGAACCTTAATAGCATCCTCAACACCCATTATGATTCAACGCCCAACAACCTCTTGATTGAATGGCCACCAGGTCATATTATATGGAAAAGTGCAACCCCACCTGATGAAATCATATGGTTATGGTGTGAGTAGATCAATAACCCATACATTATGTTGGATGCTCATTTGCACACTAGTTAATGCCTATGATGCATCTGATGATAAATTTGATCATCGCAGAGGAACTTCGCTCACATCTCGCACATTCCAAGATGAAGGCAAGAATAACTAAGCAACATATCCGGTAAGTCTCCAACCTCTATCCTTGCATTCAGATATCAATAATTAATTTTGTTATATAGCTTTCAAATGATGAATAGTCTCTTCACATGAATGTGGATATTTCCTAAATAAAATGGATCCCCAACAAAGTCTGGCTGGTAAAGTTTCATTATTAATAACTATCTATAAATATGCCACATGATGTTTGCATTTTAAAGCGTCTAGTTCATAATATGAGTTGACTCCATGCCCATTTGAAGGCACGATGTCTACAATTCTTGTTACCTCACAATGAGGCATCATCCCCGAGTAGGAGCTAGATGTTGGTGATGAATTCAACCCTCTCCAAAAAAATTGGCTACATCTAAGGACTCTGTCTCATTAGCCTTTATCCTACTTGATACATTATCCTTAGTCACACAAAAAAATGTATCAATAAAATAAATTAAAGACTTCAACCATGAAAAAGAACATTAATGATATTTTGTGATGTTATTTAGATAATATCACATATCCATAAGAATGTGTGTTTTATTATTATTATTTTATTATTTTAATGTTATTTATCACACATAAATAAATATGCATAAATAATTACAACACTAAATAAGATGTCATAACATACACACCACTAAAACGTTATTAAAATCATAATTATAATTAAACATAATTAACAACGAATTGTAAATAAAAAGGGGATTAGAATAAAAAAAAAATAAGGGAAATTAAATAATGACAAGATATAAATAAAATATTTTTATGATAAAAATTTAAAAAGGGGATTAGAATAAAAAAAATAAGGGAAATTGAATAATGACAAGATATAAATAAAATACTTTTTATGATAAAAAATTTCAGGAGAGTTGAGTTCCTTATATATATACACATTTGTAATTCATAAAACATATTTTACAAACGTACATACTAGTAAAATGGGAGAGTTAATATTCAAATTTCTCCATTATAATTAAGAACTAAAAATCCTCACTTCATAATATGTATCAAAATTCATATATTTCATTAAAATTAAATAAATCACTTCATAAAAAAAATAACAAAATATTTTCCTGCACTAATCTAAAGTCCAAGTCCATTGCTATGCTTAAGATCCTATTCCAAAACGCACGTAAATAATATTATTAAGTCTGTAAACATTTTATTAAAATGTAATAAATTATTAATATGTGATCAGTCTCACCATTCAAGACGCGTATGAATCATATTACACTAAATGAACCGTCCAATAAAAGCAACTCCAATCTCTAGATTTCATGGAGCCTTCAGCGTGGCTTGAAATCTTAAATTTTTCCACGTTTGACGACTAACATAAATATAATTTATTTGAGCTAAAATTTTGTTTTACTTCGCCAAATGTTTATTAAATTGCATATATTTTTGTGTTAGGAATTATTTTTAAATTAACATTCCCCTATGCCAACTCCCCTACATGAAATCTATTCCAATATTTCATTATAACTTGGAGGAATTAAATATGATTTACCATAAGGATTTAAGAATTTATGATTTACAATTTACCATAAGGATCGAATCAACAAAAAAATTAAATAAATTTGCATAAAATATGTGAATCTATCTGTAGGATTTAGGGTTTGTTATAATTTGAAGGAATCTATCTAGATTTACCATAGGAAAATAAAATAAGATTCGGGGAAATATATTAATACAATATTGATGAGGTAAGCAAAGATTAATTCATTGATTTGATTTTAAAATACCTTGTAGAAACTAGTTATTGTTTTTTATTTTGTAATGCAAGATTATGAATTATAAATTGATTAAAAGATGAGGAAATTTATTACAATGGATTGAAATCGGGATAAAATAATTCAATGAAGAATTATGAAGGAGACTTTTACTTTTCTCAAAGTCCAGGAGGATGTGAAAGTCTTCTGGTCATTTTAAAAATTGAAATTATTTTTAAAATGATTTTTTTTTTTTTTACTGCGCATACAATGTAAATAGCATACAATTATGTAAATAGTTATAAGGTTTTATGTGTATAAAAGACCCATGGATTCATTTGATGGATGGGGTTTAGTGGCTATGAGAGAAGAAGCTTTAGTTTTAGAGGCTTGATCATACTTGATCTGCAAGTAAAATTATGATATTTTATAATATTTGATTGTGCAATTTGAATATAATATTTCTGCAATTCTCTTTTATTTCTACTTTGTGAATATATGTTGGTTTGCATTAGTAGATCAGATGATTGACTTGGTTAACTTTTTTGTTTTATTCAATCATATCTCCTCATACATAGATATTATCGAGGGTTGAAAGATTAAAGTATTTATCTAATTTTTTGTTTATGTGAACTCAAAATGCATAACATTGTTGGTTCTATTACAACAGTTGATGCAAATACCAGTTATATTAGTTATATGTTTTCCTTGTTCTTTTTTATTATTAGTTTTTTCAATTATTTTATATGCTGATATCTTGATGCCTGTTAACAAGGTAAGCATTGACCTTATCAAGGTTGTCTTATTATAGCCAAGACAACATTGGTTTATTATCTAATATGCATACTAGTAGTGGATATTCTTATTCTTAACACTTGCCTTTTGCAGGGTGAATGAGGAGTAATAATACATGATATTATATCGTATCACACTTTGCACTATGATAAGCTACCAATAAAAAGTGATATAAGCACAACTAACCTTTAATTATCTTTCTTTAATATTTGATCATGTCATTTCTTTCATTTTAATTTTTGCTTGGATAATTAAGGTTTCAATTTTTTATATCATTGACTATGTGTCATATGTAAGTCCCTTCCACCTAGAGCTTCACATTTTGCACTCTTTTTTATGATATATGTAATTAGGTCATATATATTTGTCTATAAGAATACATTTTATTATTTGATACCCACAAATGAATATGTTTTGTGATAGCTAATATGACTTAGGAAAATGCATATGTTTAAAGTGATTATGAATAGTGGCATTTTGAGAATAACTTTGTTCTTTATGGGATTAGGTGTCAATCCAATTTTACTAATGATATGACCATGAAATATATGAAATAACAAAAATAACTAATGTTTTTTAGGGTATAGAGAAACCTTACATTAAACATCTTGATAGTGAAATACAATTATTAAACATATTTAAAAAAATCCATTTAATAGCTAACTATCCAAATAAATTTAAAAAAATATAGTTCTAATTTCTTTAAAAATGTTTATGATCACTTGACACAAAAATACAAAGATAACTAAGAAGTCAATTAGCATAACGATAATTACAATAACAACCATGAGATTAATTGGTGCAACAATGTATTAATAGAACCTCAAGAATTTTATTACAAGTGTTATCTTCTATTTATTATATTTGGGATCCCAAAAAAACATAGATGAATAAATAATTTTTTCTCACTAAATTCTTACTCGAAAGGATTATTTTTCATCATTTTGTTTGACATGAGGAAATCTATACAAAACGCAATTTGTCATTTTAACATCGTGAGATATTTGCAACCCTATTTCATTGATCAGTCCATTGCAAACAACATCCATTATTTTATTATTCCCTGCCTCACCAAGGATTATAACACTCGTTTTGTAGTCAAAGTGTGTTGACTTTCTATTATTTTGCTGAGTTTTTTCAATTTTAGCCAAAGTTTCACGAAAAAGCTAAATATTTCTATTTTCTCGTAAATTCACAAAAAAATCTAATTTCTGGAAATCTTAATTCTAATTTTCGATTGGCTAAGAGAGCCTTGAGGGAACATAATTCCCTTGGTGGAGGGTGATTTATTTTCGGTATTTTTCATTTCCTAACAAAGCATTGTAAACAAAAAAAAGGCTAATTTTGTTATTGGTTATTTTGTCAGTGAGTGCTCTGACACTACTATTTCTCTTCTCAATGATGTTAGAATTGACAAGCTTCTAGGTCACTTACATAAGTGAGGGGGAGCTAAAAAAATATATTAATTTAATATGAAATTGCTACTATTTTGTTGTACCGAGAAAGAATGTGCAGTAAGTATGGGAGAAAGGTTGTGTGGAGAAATTGTCTATGGGGAGTTTGTTAAAGACCAGGGACTATATCAAGTAACATTATTTTCCTCTGCACTCGACACAATGTATATTTCAAATTTTAAAAATTACTCCACACATCATATGGAAACCAATCTATCTCAGTGTTTAATAAGATTTTTCAAAACAAGTGATAGTTAATTTAGTTTACAAATGCTTCCAATATTATCAAGTGTATAAGGTTTCCTTTTATTGAACAAGGACCAAAAACTTTTCCTATCATGTATACTTCTATCATACACCTTCTTATTTGATTGTGTAGAATGCAATAGAAATATAAGGAGATATAGGTTCAAATAACTATCAAGTTTAGCAGAAGAAGCTTGCATTCAACTCTTTTTGTATTTGTGCATAATGGCACTTCTGCACTAAGAGCCACCAAACATAGATTTGAGAACCCCAAAAAATAATTTCACTAGAGCTCTTATGTGGAGGAAGGAGAAAGGGTGTGTGGGAAGCGTAGGAGAAAGGGTGTGTGAAAAAATTGTGTGTGCAGTTGAAGAAATATGTGGATGAAGCTTTTATATATTAATTTAATATGAAATTGTTACGATTTTGATCTATCATGGGGGTACCAAAACAAGAGAGAAATTTCATTCTGGCATAATAAGTTGGGGTCATTTGATAGGGAAAAGTCCGAATGAGAAGATTCAAACAAGTGCTTGCTTTAACTATCAATGAAAAATTGAAGTTCTTGAGAAGATTTTCTCTCATCCGGATGTAGGACTTGATGCTCCTTGTGGGCCATGATCATGTGTGCGACATGTGTGGGAGAAAGGGCATGTAGAGAAATTATGTGCAAGCATGTTTGTTAAAGAGCAGGGACTATATGGATTCAATTTGGTTTCCTCCACAATTAACATAATGTATATTTTATTTTTTTTATAAATCACTATCAAATTTAGCTAAACAACATTGTTTTTCAAAATAATTAATTCTTTCATTGTTCTCATTACATATTTGCACACAATTGCATGCAACCGCACCTCCGCACTCATAGCCACCAAAAGACGTTTTGAAAACCATACATCAGACCACTCACAAAGTAATTTCACTAGAGCTCATTTACATCTCGATATCAAATAAAACACACCCACGTCAACACAATAGTGCACACAATTGATCACCTATCCTTATTTGGAGACAATCATGTTGGATACGTTGAAAATAATTCTAAGGCATTGTGCAAAAACATTAATTGAAAGTATATTTTCAAGAATCTTATTTTATCTTTTATATATTACCTAATGTTTTGTAGATTCCAAATTATGCTAAGTGTGAGGGCCCATCTCTAGAAGTGTGCAGAGGGGAGAAAGAATTTTTTACTTGCTCTGCACACTCGTTCTCCTGCACAACACTCCTTCCTCGTATGAATTAGAAAAAGTTTTTGTTTAATATTGGGTGATAACTATTTAATTGACAAATTTCAAATAAAAAATGTAATTAGTATTCAGGAAGCTCAAATTAGATGAACCCATGTAGAGATAGTAGTGGGGATAGTTAATTGCCTACCCAATTTTTTCATGCCTCAAACTTTTATAGTTCTTTTTACTATAAGGTTTCAAAAATGTTATATGTTTTAATCATTTAAAGTTTTTCGAAGTCCAGAGGTGCGGAAGAAGATTTCATTGTACTTTTGATACCAAATTAAACTCGTCCACCTTAACATAATAGTGTGCACAGAGTATCAACCACCCTCCTTTCAAAGGTATGGTTCTAACAATTTTTTAAACTTATTATTAGTCCCTGCATTACCATGGACTTTAGCACTTGCTTCACGGTAAAAGTGTGTTGTCCCTCTATTCTATTATTTTGCGAAGTTTTTATTACTACTTAGTATATAAAACATACCATGAATTTTTGAAAGGTAATGTGATGATTCTAATTACTAATTCTATTTATTAGTCCCTGCCTCATTCTCTTTACAGGTGCATTGGTAAGATGTTCAAAATAACATATCATGAATAACATGTCATATTTAGTTAGTATCCAATATATATGTTGAAAATTTAATAAAATATAATGTGAAAAGTATAACCACTAGTTAGTCCCTGCCTCGCGAGGGACTATAACACTCACATCATGGTCAAAATACATTGAATCTCTATTATTTTGCTGATTTTTTCTAGCCATGTTGTTTGTATGAGCATTGAATAAGTGTTTATCATGCATTTTTTAGTATACATGTTGCCAATGCATGTCCAATTACTGTTCAAGAGAGCTAGTTACAAAACGATTTATTATTCGAGTTGTACGGTGGTTGTTCTGGTAGTTGAAAGACATGAAAGATTTTCTTATCAAGCTTGTTTCAAACGTAGTTGCAAAACATGAAGCATTTTTCATGTAAGTTGTGCATCCTTCCTTCTATATGTAATCACTAAGAGCCTTCATACAATATATGTTACAATCTTGTAGTAATAAGTTGCATAGTTCAAAAAGTGGATAACATGAGAGTACTAAAAACATTTTATACAATATACATTAGTTTTGTGTAGTTGTTAGGAATGATTTTTTTCATGCAATGAAATTAGAACCTCTTTTTTTCTTATTTCTATATATTTGATCTAATTCATATCTTTGAAGCAAGGAAGATGAAGACAGGTAAAACGAATATAGTTAAAGATAGTGATAATTTTTCTAAGAGGTGTGTTTATGTTCTATTTATTGTCATTTGATTATTACATTATATATCTCTCTATTTTCTTCTATATCTTTTATGTACTATAACTAAAAACAATGTTTTTTCATTTTTCAAGTAACATGTAACACTTAGAGATTCGAATCCAGAAGAATAACTACAAGAAGAAATGTACTTTGAATATTTCCCTAAAACATTTTTGCATGTGTATATTTGTTAATTTTTTACTTTAATATATCTAAAAAGGAACTTTGAAACTGAACAATATTTAGTATTTTACCTATATGCATAGAAATCAAATTCTATCTGGTAACTATGAATATGATATTAGAATGTACATTAGCAATGACTTTGCAGTATCTAGTTTTTTTTTCATGACCAAATTATTTCTTAGAATCAATTATAATGTCCTTTTAAGCAGTGATTTGAGTGTAGTATTTGTGATCGGGAAAAAAAATAATTAGATTTTGAACTGGTCTCAAATAAAGATATTGTCAATGATATGGCAATATACATGGATGAAGATGTAGAGATGGAAATGAGAACAATTATAGAATCAAATATCACCAGAGAAACAATGAAAAGTGTATAAAAAAAATAGAAACAGAGGCAGAAACGTAGTTCTATCCTAGTTTAGCTAACTATAGAACCAATTTATTTTTTGTTTCGTTGAATTAATTTCAATTCATTGCTCATGACTAGGCAAGAAAAAATCGATTTTATGCCATTATTGACAGAAGATATCAGTAACAACATAATGGGAAGCATTTTCCATGGCGTTGTGTTAGTTACATATCGAACTTTTTTTAACAAAGAAAATAAGACAAAGGCAATACTATGTGAAAATTTGACAGATAAGAAGGTCATAAGAAATGAAAATAACATTTCTTGTGCCAACACAGTTTATCAAACAACATGAGGAAAAACTTATTTTAAATGTTGGTGTTTCTATTATAAATTTCAAATTAATTCCAAAGCACAAAGATGGTCCTCGTGACTATAAGAAAAATATTGTAGTAAATAGCTTTAGCATTGTAGAAAACATTTCTGATGTTTCATGAGAGTACCATTTTTTCCCAAATATCATGATTTCAAATTTGTCTCGTAGTCAAGATCTATTTCCAGTTGCCAAAATAGGTGCCATTACAATGTTACCAACACAGACAAGGATGCAATGTGTACTAGAAATCAAAGATGGGAATGCAAATCAAGACATGAATTAGTAAGCTTAGATTTATTTGAATGTTTGAATGATTGCAATTTATTATTCGTTTCTTATATGGTTTACATGTAATATTTTACAGATATTGCATATGTGACAAGTCCAAGTACATGGAAAACTTCTTCCAACATACCTTTCAATCCAAATACAATTGTAAGAATTTTTAATTTTTTTAATTTTTTTAATTTTTTTAATTTTTTTTCGTTCATCTTAATAAAAAATATAGTTGCAAATAAGAAGAAAAAAAAAAATCAAACTTCACAGTTGATGTTTATATGTTCATTAAAACAAAAAAGGAATTGGAAAGTCTAACAAAACGGCTTTCTTCAACAAGTGGAATATGCACAAGTTTCTAAGTCTTAGTTTTCTATATCAATTTTGTAGCACTTGCAAGGACTACTGATGACGATTAGTGCATATACAAATCCCTTTGGGAATGTATGTGTGAAATGCAATAGTTCAATTACAACTAGTAGAATTATGGATGAAATTATGCTTTAGTGTACCATTTGCAAGGAAAATTATCACTTTATTTATTTCCATTGATTAAATTGTATCATACATGCAAATTATAGGACTACAACATATTGTGTTCAAAGAGGCATGGAACTAGAGAAAGTATTACCTGATTTGTAAAATGTTTCCTATCAGAAATATTGTGAAGAAATATTAGTTGTTATTGATTTGTTGTCCAGTTTGGAGATCCATGGCACATTTATAATAAACCATCAAAACATGATTATGTGTATACAATGATGACAATGGTATTTTTTTACATTGTTGATGAATCTAATGATAGTATGGTTCTCTTTGCTAGCATTTTCAAGCAATCTACTAATGGTATTCTAGAGATGATATTATTGTCGAGTTGTCAAAATCAAGAATTTTTCTATGGAAAGTGTGGATACCCTGTTATCAATGACTAGTAAGACTCAATTCCCATTGATTATTGGTGAGGGGTGGGGGAGCATATTCATTTTTGTACCTCTTCATATTCGTGTTTCACTCTTAATGCCATCTTCTATGTTTTGCTTCAAGAATTTAAACATTGGCAAAAAGTGTTTTCGGTTTGTTGGATGGTTGGGATCTTATTTCATCTTGTGGTTATGTGATCTATAGCTCTTAACATTGTACAAAAATATATTTCAATGAATTTGTTTGTTTAAGTTCCATGTTTTGTGTTATGTCGTGTCTACTTTTTTACAATGTGAGTTCTTACAATGTTTTAATGATTTATCAAATTTGCAAATCCTATAATTAGCCAAAAAAATATTAGAAAAAGTGTTTCCTTTGCACATAGGTTATGTTTTCATAGACATTTCCATCACACGTGACTTTAAAAAAAAAAAAAAATATGACAAGTTAATGCTAGCATGTAACTTTTCCTAAACAAAGGAATGATATCCATCTATTTGTAATTGTTAGTATGTAACTTTTTCTAGATGAAAGGACAAGAACCTTCTATTTGCAATTGTACAATTTTATTAGTAGCAAAAGAAAGTAAACACTTTCACACTTTTCTAAAGGAGAGAATAAGATTTGCAATTGTACAATTTGATTAGATCACACATAACATTTACATTAGTTTGATGATCCAATTTGGCATAATTTACAAAGTTTATGTTCCATGAACATGATCAGAGTATAGGTTTTATAATGTTAGTAGACTATTCTACTATATGTTTCGAAAAAGTATTTTTTTAATGAACTAATAAAATTGTAACTTATAACCTTTAGCATATACTAAATTTCAAAATTGGTTGAGCAAGTAGAAAAATTTGGTGTCATCAAAACCCTAGCTACCAGAGCCTCAAGGATCTCAGACCCTGAACATTTGGAAGAAGAGCTCAACCACCTCTACAAAGTTTTCATAAACAATGGCTATGAAAAAAACGTTATCCATAAAATTATTAAAAAATCCACAACCAATAACCAAAAAAGGAAAACCCTAGAAAACCCTAGAATCTCCTTACCCTATATTAAGGGCCTCACAGACAAAATATCTAGAATTCTCACTAAACACAACATTATGGTGGCCTTCACACCCCCTAACACCATCAAAAACATGCTAAGCTCCGCCAAAGACCTAATAGACCCAAAAAATCTCAAAGGCGTTTACTCAGTTCCTTGTTCTTGTGGTAAAATATACATAGGGGAAACTGGAAGATCTTTCGGCATTAGGTTAAGAGAACATATTAATGATATCTCAAAAAATAGATTAGAAAAATCAGGTCTAGCTGAGCATGCATGCTCGTCCACACACTATATCTGCATAGAAGAGGCTAGATTAATTCATAAAGAAGACCACTACTTAAAAAGAAGAGTGAAGGAAGCTATAGAAATCGAAAAAACCTCTAATAACATGAATAAAGACGATGGCCTTAAACTAAGTAACACATGGAAGCCCCTAATTAATAAAACAAACAAGCACTAATCAATCAATTAAAAATTAAACAAAATTATAATAAAATAAATAAATAAACATTATTAATAAACATTAATACATATCTATAGTATATAATAACAATAGAATAAAGTATTATAATAAGAATATTAGTAAACATGAATTAAACAAAATTTAAAACAATAACAACAATATAACTATAACAAATAATAAATAATTTTAATTCTTAACCAATTAATAAATAGAATATACATATAACATAAATACCCATTCATAATAATAACAAATAAAATAATAACATCATTAACCCTTAACCAAACAAATTCAAATAAATATAATCAAATCAAGCCAAACAATAATAAAAAATTATCATAGATCCAATAATTATAATTACAATAACATAATAATAAATTAAATTCAAATCATATTAAAATATATTCACATAACAAAATAATAAATAAATAAAACAAATATAAATAATATAATAAAATTAAAATAATATACATAAAATATTAGTATTAATAACTAATATTAATAATTTCCATATTAATAAAAACATGCATATGTAAATAATAAATAAATAAATTAAATCTACAATATCTAAAAATACATAATCATACATATCAAATAGTAATAAAAAAAAATTAATAAAAAAAAAATTAAAAAAAAAAAATATATATATTATATATATATATATATATATAATATATTTAATAATTAAAATACATAAATATAATCAAATAAATTATTAATCAATTAATATTCACTTAATAATTATTCAAAATTTTAAGTAATTAGCCGACCAACAATAATTAACAATAACAAAACCTTTCAACTATTAATAAAACCCTGGAATTCATTCTCTCTTCTCAAATACTGTCTCATTGCCCTGAAGATGGACTCACCAAGGTAGTCCGAAACGTTGGTTTCATAACCGATCGCAGGTTTTCCACAAATTCAATCAAGATCAAGCAGCCTGTATGGACTCCCTCTTCAACAATTCTAAAGTAATGATTTCTTCCAGGAGGTTAACACTTCTATTAATTGTGTTGCAAGAATGGAGGTTTAATTGCTCCATTCACGATTTGCAAGAAATATTCTAACAACGTTATGGTGTCTAGTTCATCTTCTAGTCGCCCAAGAATTTGTTGAAGTCCCAATAGATTATTCATTAGCGTTAAGATATCCTGGCTAAGAACTAAGATATCTTGGTTGAGCATTAAGATATCTTGATTGACTACATATAACTCTTCACGTGTTATGAAACTAACTAACAAAAATATAGAAAAGATAGATCAACAACTTAAAAATTAGCCCGTTCGAGGGGGAAACATCCTTTACATTACACAAATGAACAATTCTTGGATGATACAAATGAGAAAACCTCCATTCTATATATAGGAGTCTAAGGGGTCACAATATAATCAAACTCAACATAATAATAATAATATAAGGGCACAACAATAATAATAGTGGGCTTCTATGGGGCACAATAATAACAATATGGGGACAATAGGTTCACAATAATAACAATAAGGGCTACAATGGAAATAGTAATGGGCGAATCACTAGTATTATAGGGACCTAACATGCCCCTCTCCTTCAAAAAAGTGTTGTCCTCACACTTGAGTAGTTATGGATGCATCTGTATAAAATTCTCATCCTCCCATGTGGAATCTTCAACCGGTAAGTTCTCCCACTTTATGAGATACTCCGAAATTGATCGATTTTGTAGCTGTCGTGTTCTTGTTTCTATGACTCCCTCAGGTTCCAATATTATTTTTCCTTCCTCGTCAAGTTTGGCAATATTGTTTGAACTAGGAGCTTGTCACTTATAACCTTCTTTAAGAATGAAACATGGAAAACTAGGTGCACTTGGGAAGCTCCAGGAAGCCCCAATTTGTATGGCATAGTATCAATCTTTTGCAACACCTTGTATGGACCAAAATACTTTGGTGATAATTTATTATCCTTCTTAAATTTCTTGAGGGACATTTGTTTATATGGTTGTAGCTATAAGAATACCCAGTCACCTACATCAAAACTTATTTCGTTGCGATGTTAATATGCCTTTTGTTTCATTCTATTCTACGCCAAAGTGAGGCTATCCTTTAAGAGTAGGAGAACTTGTTGTTCATACTCAATGTGATCTTCCACTGCTTGAACCTTAGAATTTTCTCTTAAATATGATGTGATGGATGGTGGATGATATCCATAAAGTGCCATAAATGAGGTCATTTTTCCGGCAGTATGGAAGGAAGTGTTATACCACCATTTAGCTAGAGGCAACCATTTCACCCATTGTGTTTGCTTATCAGAGACAAAGCAAAGAAGAAATCCTTCCAAACATTTTTTTACTCTCTCAATTTTCCCATTAGATTGAGGATGCTAAGATGAGCTATGAGCTAACTAAGTACCAAGACAAGAAAATAATTCTGTCAAAAAATTTCGAGTGATAATGGGATCTCTGTCACTTACAATAATCTTTGGGTTTCCATGTAGCTTCCGAATTTTTTCCATAAATGCACTAGAAATTGTACTAGCTTTAAATGGATGAGATAATGCACAAAAGTGTGCATACTTGGTAAACCTGTCAACTACCATCACGATGACACTCTTTCCTTCGGACTTGGGTAAACCTGTGATAAAATCCATTGAAACCTCCTCCCAATGTTGGCTTGGAATGGATAAAGGTTGTAATAAACATAGGGTCTTAATTGTTTCAACTTTATTTTGTTGGAAAAACAAAAATTCCACCACAAACTTTTGAATATCCGATTTAAGGCCATCCCAAAAAAATTCCTTCTTAACCATGTGGTAAGTTTTCAAAAATCCCGAGTGTCCTCCTAAGGGAGAAGTGTGCAATTCCATAAGAATATTTTGTTTGATTTGGGAATTCTTACCTAGGTATAAATGATCTTTGTACCATAATGAATCGTTTTTCTAGCTAAATGTATAAGATGCAATGGGATCTTGTTGTAACTTTTGAATGAGTTCCCACACTTCTCATCATTATTTCATTCATCCCTTGCTTCATTTATCCAATCTAGTTGGATAATAGAAATGGCACAAAGAAATGCTTCCACATCCTCATCCTTTCTTGAGAGTGCATCTGCCACAACATTTTTCTTCCCTTTTTTGTAGATGATTTCAAAGTCATAATCCAACACCTTTGTGATCCATTTTTTCTACTCTTTTGAAGATAATATTTATTCTAAAAAGTATTTAAGACTATCATGATCCGTTTTTACCTTGAAGTGTCTTCTCATTAGGTAGGGTCGCCATTTCTTAAGTGCATGTAGTATTGCCAACATTTCCTTCTCATAAATAGCTTTTTGTAAATTCTTTCCTTTGATTAGATGACTTTCGAAAGTAATCGGTGTTTCTTATTACATTAAAACAACACCAATTCCATTTCCTGAGGCATCACATTCCACAATAAAGGTTTTTGTGAAGTCTGGTGCTTGGAACATTACCTGTTTAAGATGTTCAAAGGCCTTCATTGCTTCTAGAGTCCATGAAAATGCATCTTTCTTCAATAATGTTGTTAGAGGTGTTTTCATTCTCCCATAATTCTTAACAAACTTGTGATAATACCCTGTCAACCCGAGAAATCCTCGCAGATTCTTTATGGATTTGGGGATTTTCCATTCCTTAATGGATTTAATTTTTCTAGGGTCTACCTTAACACCTTCATGAGATACAATATGACCTAGATATTCCACTCTTGACTCCAAAGAAACATTTGAAGCTTTTGGCATATAATTGTTCTCCTCCAATATTTTGAGCACCCTGTCAACATGTTGAACATGATCCTTCCAAGACTTGCTATAGATTAGTATATCATAAAAAAATACTAAAACAAATTTTCTAAGGAAGGGTTTGAAAATGAAATTCATCAAACCTTGAAATGTAGAAGGTGCATTGGTAAAGCCAAAAGGCATGACCAAAAATTCATAATGAACCTCACGAGTTCTAAATGTTGTTTTTTGAATATCTTTAGTCTTCATTCTAATTTCATGATATCCTGAACGAAGATCCAACTTGGTGAAGTAAATTGATCCATGCAATTCATCCAATAATTCATCAATGTCAGGAATGGGAAATTTATCTTTAATATTGAGCGTTTTGAGCTCCCTATAATTTGTACACATGCACCATGACCATCCTTCTTATGCAACAATGCTACTGGAGCAGAGAAAGAACTTTAACTAGGTTGAATTATACCAACCTCTAGAATTTCTACAACCATAAGTTCAATTTCACTCTTTTGGGCATACGTATATCTGTAAGGCCTGATGTTTGGAGGAACATTTCCTAGAATCAAATGAATAGCATGATCATGATCATGAATAGGTGGGAGGCCTTTGGGAGTCTCAAATACCTTGGAATGATTGTCCAAGACTTTTTGGAGATTTAGAGAAATAGATTATTTCGATGTGGGAACCTCTAGCGAACATAATTGTGCAATTATGCCTTGTTGTTATTTCTTTAGAGGATTTTTCATTTCGTTAGAGCTGCTTATGTTTCTCGACTTCCCTGTGATACCCCTTAATTCAAATTCCTTTCCTTCAAAAGAAAATTTCATGAAAATTTCTTGAAAATTAAAAGCTATTGTACCGAAGGATTGTAGCCATTGGACTCCTAGTACAACATCAACACCACCCATTGGAATGGAAAGCATTGGGATATTCAATACATATCCTCCCATGGATAGCTTGATATTATTGCTCTTTCGAGAGCAATTTATGGTTCCTCGACTTGAAACCATAACTTGACACTCTAGTGTTGAATATAGGAAGAAATTAGATTCCTTGGCTATCTTACAATGAATAAAATTATGGGTACTTCCCGAATCAATCAACACTATTACCTTTTTATTCTTGATATGTCCTCAAATCTGGATAGTTTGAGGAGTGGTAATTCTAGCCAATGCATTACAAGATATGTTTAGATTCATTTCTGCTTTCTCTAAGGTTTGTTCCTGGTGTATATCCACTTCTTTTGTCATTTCTTGTTCCTTTTCTTCCTCCTCTTCACAATCTATGTAAAATAATTTCTTCTCAACACACTTATGACCTTTAGTGTATTTGCTATCACAACTGTAGCAAAGCCCTTTTTCTCTTTTTTCTTCCAATTGTTGTGGTGTTAATCTTGTAGGTTGTGGAAGGCTAGGGGAAACAACACTTCCATTTTATAGTTGTGAGTGTTAGGTTTCCTTGTTTCCATAATTTTTCTTTCCATTTTTCTTTCCAATCTGAATTCCTTCTCCAATGAATCAGGTTCCCAAAGGTGAATCTCATGTTGGATGCTATCCTTTAAAGTCCCTATGAACACATCAATCCTATGTTCCTCTAGAATCTATTTTAACCTTATATTCATTTTTTGGAAGTCCTCAATGTGCTCCATCGTCGAACCCTTTTGTTTGAGATTTATCAATTGGCTACAAAAAGTGTTGGTTTTTGTATCCTCATAATGTACTATCATTTGTTTCGTAAAAATTGCCTAAGTGACAATTTGTTTACGAGAGCAAAGCCATCGATACCATACAAACTAATTTTGTTCCAAATATAAAGTTGTAATGTGTAACGTTTGTGTGTTTTTCACATTATGGAGATCGAAATATTGCTCCAGCTGTAGTATCCATGTTATATGATTCTTGCCATCAAAATTCCTCATATCGATCTTTGGAACATGGTGGGTCTTCAATCCTCTGTTAGAGTCTATGAAATCATGATTAACATTTATTTTTTTCTCATCATAAGCTTTCTCTACTACTTTTTCGCCATTAGGAAGCCTTTCTTGTAGCAACTTTGTCAAACCTTCCTTCAAACCTTCCATGTATTTCTTCAAATCTTGAATGTTGTCATTCTTTGAATCATGATTAACATTTATTTTGTTCTCATTCTGAGTTTTCTCTAATACCTTTTCGCCATTAGGAATCCTTTTTTGTATCAAATTTGTCAAACCTTCCTTCCAACCTTCCATGTCCTTCTTCCAATCTTGAATGTTTTCTTTTCCATCTTAGCTTCCACACCTTCCATGCCTTTCTTTAAACCATCCATGTTAGCTTCTGTTACTTTTTGTGAGAGTGAAATTTGTTTTGCTTAGTCTCGTAATTTTGATATATCATGTTCCATTTCTTCCTCTTCTTCATGAGTCATGCTAGATATTTCAAGCCGCTTACTAGGTGTTTCCATTTTCCTTCTTTGGGGCATCAATTAATGATAATTATTCTTCACTATGCCCCTTTAATTCATTTAAACTAATTTTCAAAAAAAAATTATGCATAAGTTAAAAGAAAAACTACACACCATTTTTTCACTTTGTAGGAGCTCAATATTGAATCTGATGTATCTATGAAATTTAGGGTCTCCAAGGTCTGAAATTCTAAATTATAGTAGCCCTCTGAATCCTCTTTCCAACGCCACTAGTCTGATCAAAATTGGATTCTCCAAGAAATCATTATGCCAAATCTCTCAAGATGACATGATTATACACTTTTTCATTAGAGCGAACTTGTACGAAGTGCCATGTGTCACTGTTTCAACCTTTGAACCTAAAAAAAATGCACATAAGACTACACTCCATCCAGATTTTGTAACTTCTTATGAAATTTCAATCTGATACTCAGAGAGAAATTTATGACTATTTACCCAAGTTCACCTATTTGGGATGTAATTTGGGAGCCTACAAAAACTCTAATTTCCTTGGATCATCTCTCCGAAAATATAGCGAGACAAGATCTAAAATTTGGACCTGAGGATCATCACGATTTTGACTCAAATGTATTTTGTTGTTAGCTTCTAAAACAACACAAAAAATAAGTTATAGCGAAAATTTCATGACGGCTTTTTTTGGAGTAGCGAAGCCCTAGAATCCAAAGCTCTAATACCAAATGTTATGAAACTAGCTCACAATAAGATAGAAAAGATAGATCAATGACTTAAAAATCAGCCCCTTCAAAGGGGAAACCTCCTTCACATTACACAAATGAATAATTCTTGGATGATACAAATGACAAAACCTCCTTTCTATATATAGGAGTCTAAGGGGTCACAATATAATTAAAGCCGACATAACAATAATAATATAAGGGAACAATAATAACAATAGTGGGTTTCTATGAGGCACAATAATAACAATATGGGGACAATAGGGGCACAATAATAATAATAAGGGCTACAATGACAATAGTAATGGGGGAATTACTAGTATTATAGGGACCTAACATCATGTATGCTTATTCCATTTCTTTCTTCAACCATTTTTTTCACTATTGATATTGCAATAGTGACACCTAAATCATGTTATGCTAAGTGACAAACAACCCCTCCCTCGATCCCCCTCCTTTCCTCCTCTATTTAGCTTACCATGGTATTCTGAGTGACTAAGAGTCTCACCCCCCATCACCCTTTCATCCTCCTCCATTTGGTTTACTAGTTCTCTGGAACTACGATGATAGATTCGAGTGTAATACCAAATTAATAATGCAAAGAATATCAAAATTGTCTTCTAAATTCATGGAAAAGTTTTCATTTAAAGTAATTTTAGCTTAAAACAATAGAAATTTCAGAACGCAATTCACTAGAAAATAATTTTTCATAATGAAAATACCAACAAGACTTACAAAATTCAAGAAGTTGTAGACAAATAATAAAGAAAATCCTAATAACACTTATCAGTTTTAGAAGGAACAAAGCAAGTTTCTTGCCTAGAGCTTTTAGAAACAAGTTAAGCTCTAATGAGCGTATAAAAATATGAATGTTGGAAAATCACTTTACCAAAGATTTTACAACCAATTTAGTTCCAACAAGCATACATATAATGTGTATGAGGCCACAAGTCATCTAAATCATGAATTGACATCAAAATTTTGAAAGGAAATTTAACCTTTATCAATTTTAATGGTATTCATTAACAATTGATGATCATCAATCTAGCTAGTATTGGTTTTCTTGATATGCAATTAGAAAATACTGTGCTAATACCAATTTCTCTAAACCATATCTGTTTTTCTTAAATTACCACTCGAGATAGTCCAATTCATAGGGTTGTGTTTCATGATTGTTGTGTTTGACACACTTTAGAAATTGACATCAACATATTATTTTATTAATATCCTAATCACCATTCTATTTTGATTTATGTAATGATACAGTGGCACTTAAACATTGATTTTATTTCAATAAGTTACTTCTTGTTTATGTCAATGTTCTTTTCCATATTAGTTCGGATGTGATGTTTGATCTAGCTTAACCCTACAACTAACTATAGCTATAGTGCCAATAAATACAAGTAATTTTGGAATATATTCAATGAATCAATGCATATTCATGGCATTAACTATGCTAGCTTGTTTTTCTACCAGCTAATGTTCCACTATAAAAATAGAGTGAGTGAAACTTGGTGTTAATATTTCTTGAATACTAAGTGGATTAGTAATTTCATATTTATGGATTGAACAACTATTATCCAATATTCAATGAAGTTTTTTTTAACTTATGTGAAGAAGAAGTGTTGTGTGGGAGAATAGATATGTGGAGGAAGAAACATCAAATTTGTTTTGCAATGTTCAGTATTTCTGTATACATTCTCCTTCTACACAATCCTTCTACACACTTTTGTTCTGCACAATACTACACATAAATAAATTAATTAGCAATTTTCGCTTGTTAAATTTTGGGGCATGAAAAGTTTGGTTTTGCGTATACCAGATGTGGAATAAGTGTAGATGATTAATTTTACCTGCAAGCCAATTTCATATCTTGAATCAATATGGTTTCTACTAGTTTACATAAACCTAAAAACTAGCATTTCAAAATTATTATATTTACAACGGGAGTTTTATTATTATCTAATATGTTATGGCTACGAGGTAATTTATAGGTGTGATGGGACATATTTAGTGATCAAAATGAATTTTTCACAATTTTTTTTCCAAAGAAATTTCTTACAATTCACAAATCATTTCTAAATGTTTGTGCTACTTTTAGATGTGGTGGGATATACATATTCCATTCTAAAAATTGATGGACACACCTTCAAAGATGCCTATTGTAATGACCTTATTGACAACCAACATCGATGTCCAATTCTAAAATTACGCATGGAAAACTTCCCACCCTTTTTTGTTTTTGTTACATACCTAAGTTCAAATTCTCACATAAAATGCATACAATATGTTTCATGTTAGTAATGGTAAAATGGAATAAGGTTTTGTTTTCATTGTTATATGCGTAGTATGAAGAGATTTCATTATGTGGAGTTTGATTTGCACCTTTGTATTCCGTACAATGAGAAATCTTTTGCACATGATAACAACATAACAGATATAGGATAATATTTACTATTAAAATAACATAAGTGAGGAAATCAATAATAGTTGATTTGTCTGCACATTATTGTTGATAGGAATATTTTAGTATATCATGTATTACTTTCTCCAGTTACATGCCAATTAGAACACAATATGTTGTAGTCCTGTTGTCTGCATGTATGATACAATTTAATTGATGGAAATAAAGAAAGCAACATTTTTCCTTGCAAATGGTATAATAAACCATAGTTTCATTCATAGTTCTAGCAGTTGTAATTGACTACTTCATTTCGCACATGCAGTCTCAAAGGGATTTGTATATGCACTAATCATCATGAATAGTCCTTGCAACTATTGCAAAATTGATATAGAAAATTGAGATTTAACAAATTGAAACCAAAATGTTTTTTTGTTCTTCGTGATATATATATATATATATAGAAATATATATATATTATATATATATATAATATAGTTTACTGTGCATACTCCACTTGTTGAAGAAAGTAATTTTCTTACACTTTCTATTTTTTTTTTTTTTTTAATGAACATATGAACATGGATTTCAATATAGGTTCAACTAACTATCAAATTTAGCCAAATAACATTGTTTTTTTTTAAATAGTTAATGCAGAGGTGTGGAAGAGGCTTTCATTGTGATCTTTTGTACCTGTGCAGAATATGAGAGCATTAACGCAACATTCTGTGAAAGATATTCAAATAGGTGCTTGCTCTAGTTGTCAGTGAGTATCAAAATTATTGAGAATATTTTCTCTCATCACGATGGAGGATCTCATGCTCACCATCAAACCTAATCAGGTGTGTGGGAAGTGTGGGACAAAGGGTGTGCAAATAAATTGTGTGCAAGGGAGTTTCTTAAAGAGTAGGGACTATATCGAGTCAATATTTTTTCCTTTGCACTAGGAAAAATGTATAATTACTCCACACCTCTTATGGTACTTTAAGTTTTCTTCAATACACATTATCTCATTTAGAGCAATATTCAGAATTCGTGATTAAATTTATGCATTTTTAAAGTTGTTTTTTCTTCTTTTCTATGTCCTTTTTGATGAAATTTAGTTCCAAAACATTTACCTTTGCCATAATTTTGACACTTTGTGCGAAGTGCAGAGGATCCCTCACTGCCCCATTCTCTCTTCCTTCACACCTTTATACTCCACACAATGTCTTAACTTTATGGACATTTGTTTAGTTGTCCACCCCCACCCCCTCACTTACATAAGGGACTTGCAACCCTATTACCTCTAGCATAATTGGGTAGAGTAGTCGCATTTGTAACTAATTTTTGATTTCTTGCAACACAGTAATAGATTTAATCATTCCAAATCACCCAAATGGGGTGTAGGAGATATCAATTTAAATTTGATGTAACACCCTCCTCCCACATTTACCCAAGATAATCAATCCACTGGGGTAAACATGTGAAGAGAGGCTACTATGATGTGATTCAAATCCCCATGTATAGTTAAGGAAGTGGAACTGACAAAAAAAACCCATTCTGACCTTCCACACATGCTACAAACCCTTCAGGAGCCAACCAACCGCTCCAAGTGACCAACCCCTGAGACAACCTGAAATTTTACTAATCTGGAGCCTCAGCTACTACCATGACAAGACATGCATGCAATTGAGGCCTTCTAGTCACTCCCACAACAAGGCATGCCAATGAATATGGACTTTTCTAGGCAATTCTGTGCTAGCGACCCTAGATTTTGAACCACTTTTTCAAGGATAGTTTTCAGACCACTGCCTAGAACTTCATGAAACTTTTAGAAATGATAAATAATAATGGAATAAGACTACTAATGCAATTTCTATTACAATTACTTGATCTATCCCCTATTAGCCATGACAAAAATTTCTTCAAACATGTCACAAATATGTAATCTACAGGTCATAACAACATATCTGAGCATAAGGGTCTCATACTTATCTGAGATTAATAAAGAAGCATTGTTTCCTTATTGTAATATATACATTATCATTTATTAGGTCATATATTAATTATACATTCATTTCCTAATAAAAAAATGGTGAGAGCCATACATAAAGTCTGTTATGAAACATACTCATAACCATCATGCAAGCAATAGAAATAAAAAAGATACAACACCCATAAAAATCACGTATGAACCAATACATTTACACATGAAATACCAAGGAGAAGGAGCTCCTATTAATGAATGCATAAGCCAACCAGGTCAGGGACTTCCAAGAATCATCTGACTGTAGATTGCGTTGAACCAAATATTTCTTTTAGTCAATCACTCCTGTTCCATATTCCAAGCATGAATGTGGGACTCACAACAAAACAAATACAAGTTTCCTTAGGCTTTACCGCAATGCCCACTATATCACTAAGCCCTAAACAAGCATGGATTCCACCATATTTCTCCACCTACATCATGAGGAATTCGTCTGCCTCCTAGTCTCTAGGCTTTACAGTATATCCCACATTCACTGGTCAAGGATTCCCGGGCCTAATCGAGACTCCACCCTCCAGGATTTATTGTATCTCGCTATTCACCAATCAAGTATTCCTAGCCTTGATTGAGGGTAATTGAGGTACACAAAATATGGATTTACTATAATCCCACCTTCTCTGGTCTAGGGATTCCTAGGCCTTGTGTTCTTCATCAAAGACCACCTCACTTGTTTTGAAACCATTCACCAATCCAACTTAACCAAATAAAAGAGAACCCATTACAAATGGCTATTCAGAAATGGAAAGGCAAGGATGGAGAACTCTATCAAACCTGGAAAAACACATGCCAATGAGAGGAAGGGAACCCAATACACATGTGCATGTACCATGCATGCCAAATATAGCAAGGAAATCACACACGAAAATCAACACTTGCAAGTAATCCCATTGCAGTTTCTTGATCTTCTTCTTCCTTGTTTTATATTTTCCTCCATTTGCCTTCTTTTTCATTTTTTTCTTTCCCTTATCCAGGGCTACAGTGCTCCAAGAATTCTCTAAGTTTCCAAGACTGTGCGAGAGAGAATAGAGAGAGAGCTCCAAAACTAAACTGAAAAAAGGTACCAACTGGTCCTCAGAATCATTTTTATTAATGAGGCCTCTATTTTATTTAAATTTCCATTATTTTCATTCATTTTCCTCCTCACATGCAACCTGTGACCTTTCACCTTCCTCTTCTCCTAATTTCCATTATTTATATAAATAAAATTTCAATTAGTGCCTCATGCCTTTCCAAAGCCTTTTCCTTTGCCTTTTCCAATTTTCTTAGCCATAATAAACCAAATGAACATCCACACTAGGATGTTTTGCCCAACATTCAACTTGGAATATGTGTCCCATGACCTTAGTTATTATTTTGCCTTTATTAATTTTATTACATGGAATTTTGTCTAGGGCTATTACAGAACCCTCTCCCTTGGGGAAACACCATCCTCAATGTTCAATGACACCTACAACCAATAAGATTGCTGAAAACAAAAACATACTTTCGATGGAGCTTTATAACTTAGCTCGATGTAGTATTTATGATGATCAACATGCTAAAAGAAAAACAACATGACATCCATAATGACATGACACCCATACCTATTATTGGAGCTTTATAACACATCTCATGGTGGTATTTACATCCATATACATGTATAAATATACCAAAACATCACACCAAAACATATTCCAAAAACATTTACTCAATGAGTGAATAGAGAAGCATACATAGCTCGCATCTAGTTAGCCATCTCCCATGTAGCCTCATTGGGCCGAAAGTGCCTCCACTACACCTTAAATTGCTTGATTGCATGGTTCTAAAGCATGAGAATATTTCTTTGCAATATACACTGAGTTTCTCGATGGAATTATCCATCTAGCTCCACCTCTAATATAGACCAGTCAATCACACGATCAACATATTTAACATACTTAAGCAATGACACTTGGAAAGAATCATGGAATTTCATTGTCGAAGGTAGTGCAAGTCGATAAGCTAATGGTCCAATCCTTTTGAGAATCTTGAAAGGTCCAAAAAACTGAGGTACCAACTTGGCACATGATCCAATCCTCAAGGAGATTTTCTTGGGCTTGATGCACAAATACACATGTTCCCCAACCTAAAATTCCTTAAACATCTTGTTTCAATCTACATAGTTTTTTTTTTTGTCTTGTGCTACCTTTAAATTCTTCTTGATAACATACATTTCCTTTTCCATTCTGCCAACATGTTCGACCCTATCAATACCATGTTCACTGGATCACTCCAACTGACGGGATTATTACAACTTTTCCCATATAGTGCCTCAAACAAATTCATCTTCAGTGACTCCTGATACCCATTGTTGTAAGAAAACTCAACCAATGGAAGTTTCTCCTCCCATCTCCTCTACTGATGCATCACATACATCCTCAACCTGTCCTTCAATATTTGATGTGGATGGTTACCAAAATTGATGTGGTAGTCTAGAATTATACTAATGGTTTTCTTAAAAACCTATGAACTGCGCATTGAACATATTCTGTACATGTATTCCCTCCTGAGGGTCCTGCTTGTCTAACCAATCATTGTCTGTCCTACTTTGACTTCTTTCTCCTCGAGAACTTCAATTTCCGTCGTTGATCTGGCTTCTTCAGATCCAACGGATATTGTGTCGTATCTGCTTGTCAACTAGTCCGACTGATTTCCATCATCAATCTATCCCGTTCAATCCAACGGTTAGTGTGCAATCTCACGTGATTACTTGCACGGTCAATATCAGGTTGAGATCATGCAGGATAAGTGGTTTCTCCGTGTTATGTGTCAACACCTTAGGTTAATCGAATGATTTGGAAAAATACCATTTACCATTTATTTTCCACGCGATATACCACTTATTGCTTTTCGAATACTACCAACGTGCTTAATACAGAACCTTTAAGAAATATACTTGATAAGATTTAGTGCCTAATCTTTGTATTAACCCTTCACACTATTTGGCTGTAATTATCAATGAAACACATAAATGGAAAATAATACCCGATTAGGGTCCAGAATGCCGATGCATAGATTTGAGAGAATTTCACACGAGGAATAATATGCAACACCGCACTTAATCAATAATTTCAATAAAATAGAAACTACAGAGTCTTGGCCCTCTCGGCTCAATTACAACAATTTGTCTGACCTTTTTTTCACTTGAAAACCCTATCTCTCTCTCAATAATTCGCTTACTCACTCTCCTATTCCATCAAAATCTCTATCATTACATTTTTTCCTCTCTTTTATGGATCAAATCCTATCCTAACAACATTGATAGCTCAATCTATATTTTTATCATCTCAACTATTAAATACCTATTCTCAAGCTCTGATACCCACCTATCCTAACACTTATCTCCTATTCTAAAAATAATTCAATATTTTAATTGTTACAATAATTTAAGTAAAGATCAATTCAAGAGATCCAACCCTCTCTCCTAAGAATTGATTTTGACCACTCAGGTAAATAAAATCCATCTCTTGTTAGCCACAACATGTGAACATAGAATCACATTGCTGGCTAAGTCTGGATGCTCCTGCATCAGACTCTTGGGGAAGAAACAAATCATTCATAAACCTTTCAAGGTTTACTCCATACTTTTGTAATTCTGCTATTGTTAACCAACTGGCATCCTCCATTGGTTGTCCCTTTCATTTGACTAGATACTAAAAATAATCTTGTCCTCTGGTTCTTTTGGATACTCTTTTCTCCAAAAGAGATTCCACCTCTTTCTTGATTGTCTTTGGCATTTGTTCTTCCCAATTTAAGGTTTTAACTTCATCTTCTATAGGTTCCTTCTGTAACTCTACCTCTGTCTCCTTGTATGGATATAAATCTATAACAGTGAAGATAGGTGATATTCCAATCCCTTTTGGCAACTCAATTTCATAAGCATTGGTTGAAAACTTCCTCACAATTTTGCATGGCCCTATCTTTTTCGTCTTTAGTTTATTATAAGTCCCAATAGGAAAATATTTCTTTCCTCAAGTACACTGTCACTAGAACTCCCACTTGGAATTCTTTTTCTATTCTCCTCATATCAACTCTCTTTTTTTATTTACCAATACTTTCTTGCAATTTGTCTTTGACATCTTCTTGTAGTCTCTGCATCTTCTCTCCAAACTCTTTGGCCTTTGCACTTTTTGTCTCCTGTTTGCCCAAATTTATGAGATCATACACCCCTCTTGGGTTCATTCCAAAAACAATCTGAAATGGACTCATCCCATTACTTCAGTTTGGAGTGTCATTATAAGAAAACTTAGCTTGAGCAAGTGCTAAATCCCACTGCTTAGGATTTTGATACACTAAACTTCTTAATATGTTTCCCAAGCTTCTATTTACCACTTCGGTATGTCCATTTGTTTGAGGGTGATATACTAAATTGAAACTAAGGTTGGAACCTAGTTTCTTCCAAAGAGTTCTCCATAAATTCCCAACAAACTTTGTATCTCTATGAGACACAATACTTAGAGGCAATCCATGTAACCTTACAACTTCTGAAAAAATAGATTAGCAATATGTGTTGCATCACTAGTCTTTTTGCATGCAACAAAATGTGCCATTTTTGAAAATCTATCTACCACAATATAAATGGAATCATTTCCACTTTGAGTTCTAGGTAATCCCAAAATAAAATCCATACTAACTACATCCCATGGTCGGTTTGGTATTGGTAATGGATGGTACAATCCTGTATTTTGGCTTCTCCCCTTAGCATGCTAACAGATCCTGCACTTCTCAACAAATTTCTTAACATCAGTTTACATCTTTGGCCACTAGTAAAATTGCATTTACTTGAGCAAAGATTATGTCTTGTCCAAAGTACCTAGATAACCCTCCACTGTGTTTCTCCTTGATTATTTTTTCCCTCATAGAACATTTGGGAATGCACAGTTTATTACCTTTAAATAGTAAACCTCCCTGGATAAGATAATCTAACCAATGTCTTCTATTATAAAGTGTTGGATTTTGTACAACTGCATAAATATCTTTAAATTTTGCATCATCTTTATATATATCAACCATTTCTTCAAATCCTACAACACCAACTCTTAATTCTTGCACAATGAAATTTACCCTACTTAGAGCATCAACAACTTTGTTCAACTTACCACTTGTATTTTTTATCACAAAAGCGAAACTATGCAAAAATTATAGCCACTTGGCATGCTTCTGGTTTAATTTTGGTTGGTTGTTTATGAACTATAATGCATGATTATCAGAATATAATACAAAGTCTTTTGGTAGTAAATAATGTCTCCATTGTTTTAAAGCTTGCATAATAGCATAAAATTCTTTATCATAAGAAGAATATTTCTTCTTAGCTTCATTTAGTTTCTCACTAAAGTATGTTATTGGTCTCTATTCCTGACTTAACTGATCCAATTGCAACTCCACTAGCATCAGTTTCAACTTGAAAAACTTTTCCAAAATCAAGCAAAGTTGAAACTTGTTTTTCTGTACTTCTTCAGCAACTTAAAATTTTAGTCTAGTAATTCTGTCCACTTCAATGGCTGATTAGTCTCTTTTATTGTTTCAATAATTGGTGCACAAATCTGACTAAAACTTCTGATAAATTTTCTATAAAAAATTGCAAGACCATGAAAGCTTCTGACCTCAAATATGTTTCTTGGAATAGGCTAGTTCCAAATTGCTTGGACTTTCTTTGGATCCATTTTCAGACCTTCTTTAGAAACTACAAACCCCAAATAGATTAATTCTTCTTTCAAGGAACTGTATTTCTTCAGATTTATTAGCAGTTTCTCTTTCTGCAGAGTTCTTAGAACCAACTTAATATGCTCCACATGTTCTTCTTTTCTTCCACTGAAAACTATAATATCATCAAGATAAACAATGACAAATTTTCCTGCATATTCCTTCAAGACTTCATTCATCAATCTCATGAATGTGTTGGGTGCATTAGTGAGTGCAAAAGGCATCACTAACCACTTATACAACCCACTGTTTGTTTTAAATGTAGTCTTCCATTCATCTCCTTCTCTAATCCTTATTTAATTCTATCCACTCTTCAAATCTATTTTAGTAAAATACTTTGACCCACTTAAACAATCCATCAAATAATCCATGCATGGTAAAGGAAATCTACATCTGATAGTAATCTTGTTTATGGCTTTGGAATCAGTAAACATGTGCCATTCACCTCCTTTCTTTGGACTAAGTACTGTTGGTACATCACATGGACTAAGACTTTCTCTGATTAATCCCTTATCCATTAGTTCTTGCACTTGTCTCCCAACTTCTACATTTTCTCGAGGAGTTAACCTGTATGCTTCTTTATTTGGAAAACTCGCTCTAGGTATTAGATCAACGTGATGACTAATACTCCTAATTGGTGGTAATGCATTTGGTAGCTCATCCACAATAATATCAACAAAATCGTTCAACAGAGTTTTGATTTCTTAAGATAAATCATCTAAATTTGTGGATGTCAAAATTACTTTAGGTCTCCTTATGACAACAAAATGTATCTTTCCATCCTTCTTGACTTCTTGTAGCAATTCTTTCCCACTTATTAGCATAACACTATTTCCAGGTGCTTCTTTGTCTGCTTTATTCTTCAATGGAAGCAATGTATTTTTATTCCCATCCTTCTCTAGAGTATAGGTGTTTCTTCTCCCATTGTGTATAGATTTCCAATCAAACTGACAAGGTCTTCCCAACAATACATGGCATACATCCATTGGCATTACATCACATAATACCACATCCTTATAAGTACCAATCTGGATTTCTATTTTGCATTGTTCTGTCACAATAAGTTGATGTCCTTTTTGCAGCCATGATACTTTGTAAGGAGTAGGGTGTATTGTTTTCACTAATCCTAACTTGTCCACCATTTCTGTAGAAACCAGGTTATCAATGCTTCCATTGTCAATTATCACCTTGTAGCGTTTTCCTTTGGACTTGCATGTAGTTCTGAATAAATGTTTTCTCCGAGTTGGTTCTCTTGTCTCTTTCTCTACTTTAAGCAATATCCTTTTTAATAACAAGGATTCTCCTACTTCGGGTGATTATTCCTTATTAGCAATTTGAGGTTTATCTTCCTTTTCCTCAGCGATGTTCACATTCCAATTATTCGCTGCTTTATTATGAGGACATTCCCATGATCCATGTCCCCATTCTCCACATGTATAACACTGAATTTCTCTTCCTCGGCCACTTCCTCTGGGTGCAAATCGTCCTCTACTAAAGTCTCATCTTTGTGGTGGTCTACTACTTGAACCTCCTGCTTCACCTTGAGGGTGCTGAAATCTTGATCTAGTAGTTCCTCTACCTCTTATTGAAATTTTCCCTCTGTTCCTATTCTCCTCTGCTTTCAAAGCTACTTGATAGGCATCTTCAATTGTCTTCAAACTCAACAAGCTGATTTCATCATGTATGTCCTATCTCAAGCCATTGATGTATCTGGCTACCTTTTCTACATCATCCTCTGCATGTCTTGCTCTAATGCTTAGCTTATAAAATTCTTCTATATATTCTTTGACAGTCACCCCTTTTGTCTCAGTTTCTGTAACTGTCTGAAAAGATTTAACTGATAATATTTTCGCATGAATTTACCTTTCAACCTACTCACCATTTTATCCCATTGTTTGATCTTGGGCTTACCCTTTCTTTCTCTCGATGTGTGTAGTTCATCCCACCAGATATTTTTTTTTTTTCATTGCAAGTATCTCTTTGAAATTACGGTTTACGAGAGCCCAAAAGCAGTTCCCATTGGGGTGAATGCATTTACTTTTATGATTTAAGTGACAGGATTTTGATAAATGATTTATACAACAAATATTCTTCTTTAGACCATGACTCTGTATTCAATGCTCATTTGAATTCTAAGTCTATTTACTAATTATGAAAATAATTCTAAGGCACTGTGCAAAAACATTAATTGAAAGTATATTTTCAAGAATTTTATTTAAATTTTATATATTACCTATTGTTTTGTAGATTCCAAATTATGCCAAGTGTGAGGGACCATTCTAGAAGTGTGTATAGGGGAGAAAGTTTTTTTTACTTGCTTTGCACACTCGTTCTCCTGCACAACACTCCTTCCTCATATGAATTAGAAAAATATTTTGTTTAATATTGGATGATAACTATTTGATTGAAAAATGTCAAATAAAAAATGTAATTAGTATTCAATAAGCCCAAATTATATGAACCCATGTAGAGATAGTAGTGGGGGTAGTTAATTGCCTACCCAAAATTTTCATGCCTCAAACTTTTATAGTTCTTTTTACTATAAAGTTTGAAATATGTTATATGTTTTAATCATTTAAAGTTTTTCGAAGTGCAGAGGTGCGGAAGAAGATTTCATTGTGCTTTCCAATACCAAATTAAACACATCCACCTTGACATAGTAGTGTGCACAGTTGATCAACCACCGTCATTTCAAAGGTATGGTTCAAATTTTTAAACTTATTACTAGTCCTTGCATCACCATGGACTTTAGCACTTTCCTCATGCTAAAAGTGTGTTGTCTCTCTATTCCATTATTTTGCTAAGTTTTTATTACTACTTAGTATATAAAACATACCATGAATTTTTGAAAGGTAATGTGATGATTCTAATTACTAATTCTATTTATTAGTCCCTACCTCATTCTCTCTACAGGTGCATTGGTAAGATGTTCAAAATAACATATCATGAATAACATGTCATATTTAGTTAGTATCTAATATATATGTTGAAAATTTAATAAAACGTAATGTGACAAGTATAACCACTAGTTAGTGCCTACCTCGAGAGGGACTATAGCACTCACATCATCGTCAAAATGCATTGAATATCTATTATTTTTCTGATTTTCTCTAGCCATGTTGTCTGTATGAGAATTGGATAGGTGTTTATCATGAATTTTTTATTATACATGTTGCCAACGCATGTTCAATTACTTTTCAGGAGAGCTAGTTACAAAACGATTTATTCTTCGAGTTGTACAATGGTTGTTCTGGTAGTTGCATGACATGCAAGATTTTCTTATCAAGCTCGTTTCAAACGTAGGTGAAAAACATGTAGAATTTTTCATGTAAGTTGTGCATCCTTCCTTAGATATGCAAGCACTAAGAGCCTTCATACAATATATGTTACAGTCTTGTAGCAATAAGGTGCATAGTTCAAAAAGTGCATAACATGAGAGCACTAAAAACATTTAATAAAATGTACATTAGTTTCATGTAGCTGTTAGGAATGAATTTTTTCATGCCATGAAATTAGAACGTCCTTTTTTTCTTATTTCTATATATTTGATCTAATTCATATCTTTGAAGCAAGGAAGATGAAGACGAGTAAAACAAATATAGTTAAAGAAAGTGATACTTTTTCTAAGAGGTGTGTTTATGTTCTATTTATTGTCATTTGATTATTACATTGTATATCTCTCTATTTTTTTCTATATTTTTTATGTACTATAACTAAAAACAATGCTTCTTCATTTTTCAAGTAACATGTAACACTTAGAGATTCGAATCTGGGAGAATAACTACAAGCAAAAAGGTACTTTGAATATTTCCATAAAACATTTGCGCATGTGTATATTTGTTAATTTTTTAGTTTAATATATCTAAAAAGGAACTTCGAAACTAAAATATATTCAGTATTTTACCTATATGCATAGAAATCAAATTCTATCTAGTAACTATGAACCTGATATTAGAATATACATTAGCAATGACTTTGCAATATCTAGTTTTTTTTTCATGACCAAATTATTTCTTAGTATCAATTATAATTTCCTTTTACGCAGTGATTTGAGTGTAGTATTTGTGAATGGGGAAAAAAATATTAGATTTCGAATTGGTCTCAAATAAAGATATTGTCAATTATATAGCAATAGACATGGATGAAGATGTAAATATGGTAATGAGCACAATTATATAATCAAATATAGCTAGAGAAACAATGAAAATTGTATAAAAAAATAGAAACAGAGGCAGAAAGGTAGTTTTATCCTGCTTTAGATAACTATAAAACCAATTTCTTTTTTGTTTTCTTGAATTAATTTCAATTGAATGCTCATGACTAGGCAAGAAAAGATCGATTTTATGCCATTATTGATAAAAGATATCAGTAACTGTTGGGCTGTGTTATATTCTTTCCATGACTAACCTATGTAGTGAACCGGGGGGTTAGAGGGGGGGCAGAGCCCCCCCTTCGTTGCGCCGATT
>APFE031283146.1:0-29122 GCA_000404065.3 Pinus taeda | reverse complement strand
AGTAAGAAACAATCTGTAGTGGCACTATCAACTACAGAGGCAGAATACATGGCAGCCACTCATGCAAGAAAGGAAGCAGTTTGGTTGCAGAAATTCTGTTCAAGTATGGGGTTAGTGCATGGAGCTATAAGGATAGACTGTGACAGCCAAAGTGCAATTTTCTTGGCAAAGAACCATGCTTATCATTCAAAGACAAAGCACATTGATGTTCAGTATCACTTTGTGAGAGATATGATAGAAGAAAAAAATGTGTTTCTTGTAAAGGTGGACACTTTGAAGAATACTGCAGATGCATTAAAAAAATCCGTGATCTCTGAGAAGTTCTCTTGGTGCAGAGAAACAATGGGCGTTTCAGGGCTGGAAAACTAAGTAAGCTCTCCTGTGGTCCCTTGTGGAAAGAAAACAACAAGTGGGAGATTGTTGGGATGTGTTATGTTCTTTCCACGACTAACCTATGTAGTGAACCGGGGGTTTAGAGGGGGGGCAGAGCCCCCCCTTTGTTGCGTCGATTGCGCAGCGGGGGGGTAGCAGCCCCCCCTGTTTGGGGGGTTTGAGGGGGGTGGGTAGACCCCTTTATGGGGTCCGGGGCAATGCCCCGGGAAAAAGTTTTTTGGACCCTATATTAGGTTGGGTGAACCTACCTATGGTTTTCGGTCCATGGTTTTGGACGCGATGGTTTTCGGTCCATGGTATTGGATACTTCAGAATGTATAAATATGTATTGTAACATTGAAAGGAATATAATGAAAAATCAAGCTGGTAGTCCTCATTTTGGGATCCAGGGGAAAATCTCTGTGCATATGTGTTTTATGTGTTATGCTCTCGCATTGTTTATTTTCTTTGTTTTAGAATTCGTATGCAGGTAATTTCTGTACATGGTTAAAACCTAAAATAACAACATAATGGGAAGCCTTTTCCATGGCGTTGTGTTAGTTATATATCGAACTTTTTTTAACAAAGAAAATAAGACAAAGGCAATACTTTGCGAAAATTTGAGAGATAAGAAGGTCATAAGAAATTAAAATAACATTTCTCGTGCCAACACAATTTATCGAACAACATGAGGAAAAACTTATTTCAAACACTAGTGTTTATTTATAAATTTCAAAATAATTCCAAAGCACAAAGATGATCCTCGCGACTATAAGAAAAATATTGTAGTAAATAGCTTTAGCATTGTAGAAAACATTTCTCATGTTTCATGAGAGCACCATTTTTTACCATATATCATGATCTCAAAGTTGTCTCCTAGTCGAGATCTATTTCCAGTTGGCACAATAGGTGCCATTGCAATGTTACCAACGCAAACAAGGATGCAATGTGTACTATAAATCAAAGATGGGAATGCAAATCAAGACATGAAATAGTAAGTTAGATTTATTTGAATGTTTCAATGATTGCAATTTATTATTCATTTCTTATATGGTTTACATGTACTATTTTACAAATATTGCATATGTGACATGTTCAAGTACATGGAAAACTTCTTCCAACATACCTTTCAATCCAAATACAATTCCAAGAATTTTTTATTTTTTATTTTTTTTTTTCCATTCATATTAATAAAAAAATATAGTTACAAATAAGAAGAAAAAAAATCAAACTTCATAATTGATGTTTATATGTTCATTAAAACAAAAAAGAAAGTGGAAAGGCTAAGAAAACTTGTTTCTTCAATGAGAGAGAGAGATAGAGAGACCCATTTGATTTCAAGTTTCTAAGTCTCAGTTTTCTATATCAATTTTGTAGCACTTGCAAGGACTATTGATGGCAATTAGTGCATATACAAATCCCTTTGAGAATGTATATGTGAAATGCATTAGTTCAATTACAACTACTAGAATTATGGATTAAATTATGCTTTATTGTACCATTTGCAAGGAAAATTATCTCTTTTTTTATTTCCATTGATTAAATTGTATCATACATGCAAATTATAGGACTACAACATATTCTGTTCAAAGATGAATTGAACTAGAGAAAGTATTTCCTGATTTGCAAAATGTTTCCTATGAGAAATATTGTGCAGACAAATTAGTTTTTATTGATTTTTTGTCCAGTTTGGAGATCCATGGCACATTTATAATAAACCATCAAAACATGATTATGTGTATACAATGATGATGGTGGTATTTGTTTACATTGTTGATGAATCTAATGATAGTACAGTTCTCTTTGCTAGCATTTTCAAGCAATCTACTAATGGTATTCTAGAGATGGTATTACTATCGAGTTGTCAAAATCAAGAATTTTTCTACAGAAAGTGTGGATATCCTTGTTACGAATGACTAGTAAGACTAAATTCCCATTGAATATTTGTGAGGGGTGGGGGAGCATATGCATTTTTGTACCTCTGCATATTCGTGTTTCACTCTTAATGCCACCACCTACATTTTTCTTCAAGAATTTAAACATTGCCAAAGAGTGTTTTTGGTTTGTTGGATGGTTGGGATCTTATTTCATCTTGTGTTTATGTGATATCTAGCTATTAACATTGTAAAAAAATATATTTCAAAGAATTTGTTTGTTTAAGTTCCATGTTTTGTGCTATGTTGTGTCTGCTTTTTTACAATGTGAGTTCTTACAATATTTTAATGATTTATCAAATTTGCAAATCCTATAATTAGTCAAAAAATATTAGAAAAGGTGTTTTCTTTGCATATAGGTTATGTTTGCATAGACTTTTCGACCACATGTGACTTAAAAAAAAAAGAATTATGACAAGTTAATGCTAGCATGTAACTTTTCCTAAACAAAGGAATGATATCCATCTATTTGTAATTGTTAGCATGTAACTTTTTCTATATGAAAGGACAAGATCCTTCTATTTGCAATTGTACAATTTTATTAGTAGGAAAAGAAAGTAAACACTTAAAAACGTTTCTAAAGGAGAGAACAAGATTTGTCTGTTTGCAATTGTACAATTTGATTAGATCACAAATAACATTTACATTAGTCTGATGATACAATTTGGTGTAATTTACAAAATTTATGTTCCATGAACATGATGAGAGTATAGTTTTTGTAATGTTTTTTTTTTTATCTATTAGACTAACCTAGGTACCCATGGGGGATTTGAACCGGTGACCTATGACAAGGAGTGCCTTAACGACACACCCATTCACCATCAATCCAATGCCCCATGGGCATAGTTTTTGTAATGTTATTAAACTATTATACTATATGTTTCGAAAAAGTATTTTTTTAATGTACAAATAAAATTGTAATTTATAGCCTTTAGCATATACTGAATTTCAAAATTGGTTGAGAAAGTAGCAAAATTTGGTAATGATTTCTGAAGTAATGATTTCTTCTAGGAGGTTGACGCTTCTATTAATTGTGTTGCAAGAATGGAGGTTTAATTGCTCCATTCACGATTTGCAAGATATATTCCAACAACGTTATGGTGTCTAGTTCATCTTCTAGTCGCCAAAGCATTTGTTGTAGTCCCAATATGTTATTCGTTAGTGTTAAGATATCCTGCCTAAGAATTAAGATATCTTGGTTGAGAATTAAGATATCCTGATTGGCTACATATAACTCTTCATGTCTTATGAAACTAGCTCACAAAAGGATAGAAAAGATAGATCAATGACTTAAAAATCAACCTCTTCAAGGGGGCAACCTCCTTTACATTACACAATTCAACAATTTTTGGATGATACAAATGACAAAACCTCCTTTATATATATAGGATTCTAAGGGGTCACAATATAATCAAAGTTGACATAACAATAATAATATAAGGGCACAACAATAACAATAGTGGGCTTCTATGGGGCACAATAATAACAATATGGGGACAATAGGCACACAATAATAACAATAAGGGCTACAATGACAATAGTAATGGGGGAATCACTAGTATTATAGGGACCTAACATGCCCCTCTCATTCAAAAGAGTTTTGTCCTCACACTTGAGTAGTTCTGGATGCATTTGTATAAAATTATCATCCTCCCATGTGGAATCTTCAGTGGGTAAGTTCTTCCACTTTATGAGATACTTTGAAATTGATCGATTTCATAGCTGTTGAGTTCTTGTTTCTATGACTCCTTTAGGTTCCAATATTATTTTTCGTTCCTCATCAAGTTCAGAAATATTGTTTGAACTGGGAGCTTGTCACTTATAACCTTTTTTAAGCATTAAAAATGGAAAACTGGGTGCACTCAGGAAGCTCCAGGAAGCCCCAATTTGTATGCCATAGTACCAATATTTTGCAACACCTTGTATGGACCATAATACTTTGGTGATAATTTATTATCCTTCTTACATTTCTTGAGGGACATTTGTTTATATGGTTGTAGCTATAAGAATATCCAGTCACCTACATCAAAACTTATTTCCTTGTAATGTTGATATGCTTGTTGTTTCATTCTATTCTACGCCAAAGTGAGGTTATCCTTTAAGAGTTGGAGAACTTATTGTTGATGCTCGATGTGATCTTCCATTGCTTGAACCTTAGAATTTTCTCTTAAGTATGATGTGATGGATGGTGGATGATATCCATAAACTGCCACAAATGGGGTCGTTTTTGCGGCAGTATGGAAGGAAGTGTTATACCACCATTTAATGAGAGGCAACCATTTCACCCATTGTCTTTGTTTATCAGAGACAAAGCAACAAAGATATCCTTCCAAACATTTGTTTTCTATCTCAGTTTTCCCATCAGATTGAGGATGATAAGATGAGCTATGAGCTAAATGAGTACCAAGGCAAGAAAATAATTATGTCAAAAAATTTCCAATGAAAATGGGATATCTGTCACTTACAATAATCTTTGGGTTTCCATGTAGCTTTTGAATTGTTTCCATAAATGCAGTAGAAATTGTACTGGCTTTAATTGGATGAGATAATGCACAAAAGTGTGCATACTTGGTAAATCTGTCAACTACCACCATGATGACCCTCTTTCCTTCGAACTTGGGTAAACCTCTGATAAAATCCATTGAGACCTCCTCCCAACATTGGCTTGGAATGGATAAAGGTTGTAACAGACATGGGGTATTAATTGTTTCAACTTTATTTTGTTGGCAAAACAAACATTCCACCACAAAATTTTGAATATACGATTTAAGGCCATCCCAAAAAAAATCCTTCTTAACCCTTTGGTAAGTTTTCAAAAATCCCGAGTGCCCTCCTAAGGGAGAAGTGTGCAATTCCATAAGAATCTTTTGTTTGAGTTGGGAATTCTTACCTAGGTATAAATGATCTCTGTACCATAACGAATAATTTTTCGAGCTAAATGTATAAGATGCACTGGGATCTTGTTGTAACTTTTGAATGAGTGCCCACACTTCTCATTATTATTCCATTCATCCCTTGCTTTGTTTATCAAATCTAGTTGGATAATAGAAATGGCGTAAAGCAATGCTTCCACATCCTCATCCTTTCTTGAGAGTGCATCTGCCACAACATTTTTCTTCCCTTTTTTGTAGATGATTTCATAGTCATATCCAAACATCTTTGTGACCCACTTTTTCTTCTATTCTGAAGATAATCTTTGTTCTAAAAAGTATTTCAAGCTATCATGATTCTTTTTTACCTTGAAGTGTCTTCCCATTACGTAGGGTCGCCATTTCTTAAGTGCATGTAGTATTTCCAACATTTCCTTCTCATAAATAGATTTGTGTAAATACTTTCCTTCGATTGGATGAATTTCAAAAGTAATAGGTGTTTCTTCTTGCATTAAAAAAACACCAATTCCATTTCCCGAGGCATCACATTCCACAATAAAGGTTTCTGTGAAGTCCGGTGCTTGGAAAATTACCTCTTTAAGATGTTCAAAGGCCTTTGTTTCTTCTGGAGTCCTTGAAAATGCATCTTTTTCAATAATTTTTTTAGAGGTGTTGTCATTCCCCCATAATTCGTAACAAATTTGCAATAATGCCCTGTCAACCCGAGAAATCCTCGCAGATTCTTTATGGATGTCGGGATTTTCCATTCCTTAATGGATTTAATTTTGCTAGGATCTACCTTAACACCTTCATGAGATACAATATGTCCCTAATATTCCAACTCTTGTACTCCAAAGAAACATTCGAAGATTTTTGCATATAATTTTTTCTCCTCCAATATTTTGAGCACCCTGTCAACATGTTGAACATGATCCTTCCAAGACTTGATGTAGGTTAGTATATCATCAAACAACACTAAAACAATTTTTCTAAAGAAGGGTTTGAAAATGGTATTCATCAAACCCTTAAATGTAGAAGGTGCATTGGTAAGGTCAAAAGGCATGACCAAAAATTCATAATGACCCTCATGAGTTCTAAATGTTGTTTTTAGAATGTCTTCAATCTTCATTCTAATTTGATGATATCCTGAACGAAGATCCAACTTGGTGAAGTAAATTGATCCATGCAATTCATCCAATAATTCATCAATGACAGGAATGGGAAATTTATCTTTAATATTGAGCTTCTTGAGCTCCCTATAATTTGGACACATGTGCCATGATCCATCCTTCTTGTGCAAAAATACTACTGGAGTAGACAAAGAACTTTAACTAGGTTGAATTATACCAACCTCTACAATTTCTGCAACCATACATTCAATTTCACTCTTTTAGGCATAGGTATATTTGTAAGGCCTGATGTTTGGAGGAAGACTTCCTGGAATCAAATGAATAGCATGATCATGATCATGAATAGGTGGGAGGCCTTTGGGAGTCTCAAATACCTTAGAATGATTGTCCAAGAATTTTTGGAGATCTGGAGAAATAGATGATTTCGATGTGGGAATCTCTAGCGAGCATAATTATGCAATTATGCCTTATTGTTATTTCTTTAGAGGCTTTTTCATTCCGTTAAATCTGCTTATCTTTCCCGGTTTCCCTGTGATACCCATTAATTCAACTCCCTTTCCTTCCAAAGAAAATTTCTTGAAAATTAAAGCTATTGTACCCAAGGATTGTAGCCATTGGACTCCTAGTACAACATCAACATCACCCATTGGAATGGAAATCATTGGGATATTAAATACATATTCTCCCATGGATATCTTGATATTATTACACTTTCCAGAGAAATTTATGATTCCTCCACTTGCAACCATGACTTGACACTCTAGTGCTGGATATAGGAAGAAATTCAATTCCTTGGCTATCTTACAATGAACAAAATTATGGGTACTTCCCGAATCAATCAACACTATTACCTTTTTCTTCTTGATATGTCCTTATATCTTGATAGTTTGAGGAGTGGTAATTCCAACCAATGCATTACAAGATATGGTCAAATTCATTTCTGCTTTCTCTAGGGTTTGTTCTTGGTGTATATCCACTTCTTTTGATGTTTCTTGTTACTTTTCTTCCTCCTCTTCACAATCTATGTAAAATAATTTGTTCTCAAAATACTTATGACCTTTAGTGTATTTTCTATCACAACTGTAACAAAGCCCTTTTTCTCTTTTTTTCTTCCAATTTTTGTGTTGTTAATCTTGTAGGTTGTGGAAGGCTAGGGGCAACAACACTTCCATCTTTATAGTTGTGAGTGGTAGGCTTCCTTGTTTCCATAATTTTTCTTTCCAACCTAAATTCCTTCTCCAATGAATCAGGTTCCCAAAGTTTAACCTCATGTTGGATGTTATCCTTTAATGTCCCTATGAGCACATCAATCATATGTTCCTCAAGAATATATTTTAACCATATATTCAATTTTTAGAAGTCCTCAATGTGCTCCATCATCGAACCCTTTTGTTTGAGATTTATCAATTGGCTAAAAAAAGTGTGTTTTGCACATTGTGGAGATCGAAATATTGTTCCATCTGTAGTATCCATGTTACGGGATCCTTGCCATCAAACTTCCTCATATAGATATTTGGAACATGGTGGGTCTTCAATCCATCGTTAGAGTCTATGAAATCATGATTAACATTTATTGGTGTCTCATCATGAGCTTTCTCTACTACCTTTTCGCCATTAGGAAACCTTTCTTGTAGCAACTTTGTCAAACCTTCCTTCAAACCTTCCACATATTTCTTCAAATCTTCAGTGTTGTCATTCTTTGAATCATGATTAACATTTATTTTGTTTTCATGTTGATTTTTCTCTAATACCTTTTCACCATTAGGAATCCTTTCTTGTAGAAATTTTGTCAAACCTTCCTTCCAACCTTCCATGTCCTTCTTCCAATCTTCAATGTTTTCTTTCATACCATCCATCTTAGCTTCCATGCCTTCCATGGCTTTCTTTAAACCATCCATATTAGCTTTTTTTACTTTTTGTGAGAGTGAAATTTGTTGTGCTCGGCCTTGTAATTTTGATATATCATGCTCCATTTCTTCCTCTTCTTCTTGAGTCCTGCTAAATATTTCAGGCTGCTTACTATGTGTTTCCATTTTCCTTCTCTGGGGAATCAATTAATGATAATTATTCTTCACTATGCCCCTTTAATTAATTTAAACTAATTTTTCAAACCAAAATTATGCAAAAGTTTTAAAAAAACTACACACCTTTTTTCACTTTGTAGGAGCTCAATATTGAATCTGATGTATCTCTAAAATTTAGGATCTCCAAGGTCTGAAATTGTGAATTACGGTAGCCCTCTGAATCCTCTTTTAAATGCCACTAGTCTGATCAAAATTGGATTCTCCAATAAATCACTATGCCAAATCTCCCAATATGAAATGATTATACACTATTTAATTAGAGCGAACTTGTACAAAGTGCCACGTGTCACTATTTCAACCTTCGGACCTAAAAACGATGCACATAAAACTAAACTCCATCCTCATTTTGCAACTTCTTATGAAATTTAAATTTGATACTCAGAGAGAAAATTATGACTATTTTCCCAAGTTCACCTATTTGGGATGTAATTTGGGAGCCTGCAAAAACTCTAATTTCCTTGGATCATATCTCCGAAAATATAGCAAGACAAGATCTAAAATTTGGACTCAAGGATCATCACGATTTCAACTCAAATGTATTTTGTTGTTAGATTTTGAAACAATAGAAAAAAAAATTATAGCGAAAATGTCACGATGGCTTGTTTTGGAGTAGCAAAACCCTAGAATCCAAAGCTCTAATACCAAATGTTATGAAACCAGCTCACAAGAAGATAGAAAAGATAGATCAACGACTTAAAAATTACCCCTTCCAAGGGGGAAATCTTCTTCACATTACACAAATGAAGAATTCTTGGATGATACAAATGACAAAACCTCCATTCATATATAGGAGTCTAAGGGGTCACAATATAATCAAAGCCAACATAACAATAATAATATAAGGGAACAATAATAACAATACTGGGTTTCTATGGGGCACAATAATAACAATATTGGGAAAATAGGGGTACAATAATAACAATAATGGCTACAATGCCAATGGTAATGGGGGAATTACTAGTATTATAGGGACCTAACATCATGTAATCTTATTCCATTTCTTTCTTCAACCATTTGTTTCACTATTGATAGTGCAATAGTGACACCTAAATCATGGTATTCTGAGTGATAAAGAACCCCTCCCTCGATCCCCCTCCCCCCCCCCGTCTCCTCCTCCATTCAACTTACAATGGTATTCTAAGTGACTGAGAGTCCCACCCCACATCACCCTTTAATCCTCCTCTAGTTGGTTTACTAGTTCTCTGGAACTGCAATGATAGACTCTAGTGTAATACCAAATTAATAATACCGAGAATATCAAAATTGTCTCCTAGATTGATGGCAGAGTTTCCATTTAAAGTAATTTTGGCTTAAAACAATAGAAGTTTTAGAAGGTAATTAACTAGAAAATAAATTTTGATAACGATGATACCAACAAGACTTACAAAATTCAAGAAGTTGTAGACAAATGATAAAGAAAACCCTAATAACACTTATCAGTTTAAGAAGAAACAAGTTCAGCTCTAATGAGCGTATAAAAAGATGAATGTTGGCAAATCACTTTACCAAAGATTTTACAAGCCAATTTAGTTCCAACAAGCATACATATAATATGTATGAGGCCACAAGTCATCTAAATCATGAATTGGCATCAAAATTTTGAAAGGAAATTTAACTTTTATCGATTTTAATGGTATTCATTAACAATTGATCATCATCAATCTAGCTAGTATTGGTTTTCCTGATATGCAATTAGAAAATATTGTTTTAATACCGATTTCTCTAAACCATATCCATTTTTAATAAATTACCACTTGAGATAGTCCAATTCATAGGGTTGTGTTTCATGATTGTTGTGTTTGGCACACTTTAGAAATTGATATCAACATACTATTTTATTAATATCTTAATTCTCATTCTATTTTGATTTATGTAACGATACAATGGCACTTAAACATTGATTTTATTGCAATAAGTTACTTCTTGTTTATGACACTGTTATTTTCCATATTAGTTCGAACGTGATGTTCGATTTAGCTTAACCCTATGACTAACTAAAGCTATAGTGCCAGTAAATGCAAGTAATTTTGGAATATATTCAATGAATCAATGCATATTCATGACATTAACTTTGTTAGCTTGTTTTTCTACCAGCCAATGTTCTACTATAAAAATAGAATGAGTGAAACGTGGTGTTAATATTTCTCGAATACTAAGTGGATTAGTGATTTCACATTTATGGATTGAACACTTATTATCCAATATTTAATGAAGTTTTTTCTTAACCTGTGTCAAGAAGAAGTGTTGTGCAGGAGAATAGATATGTGGAGCAAGAAACATCAACTTTGTTTTGCAATGTTCTGGATTTCTGAATACATTCTCCTTCTACACACTTTTATTCTGCACAATACTACACATAAATTAATTAATTAGCAATTTCTGCTTGTTAAATTTTGGGGCATGAAAAGTTTGGTTTCGTGTATACCAGATGTGGAATAAGTGTAGATAATTAAGTGTACCTACAAGCCAATTTCATATCTTGAATCAATATGTTTTCTACCAGTTCACCTTAAGCTAAAAACTAGCATTTCAAAATTATTATCTTTACAACAGGAGTTTTATTATTATCTAATATGTGATGGCCATGAGGTAGCTTACAGGAGTGATGGGACATATTTAGTGATCAAAATGAATTTCTACAAATTTTTTGCAAAGAAATTTCTTACAAATCACCAATCATTACTAAACATTTGTTCTACTTTTAGATGTGGTGGGATATACATATTCCATTCTAAAATTTGATGGACACACCTTCAAAGATGCCTATTTTAATGACCTTATTGACAATGAACATCGATATCCGATTCTAAAATTACGCATGGAAAACTTCCCACCCTTTTTTTGTTTTTGTTACATACCCAAGTTCAAATTCTCACATAAAATGCATACAAGATGTTTTAGGTTAGAAATGGTAAAATGGAACAAGGTTTTGTTTTCACCGTTATATGGGTAGTATGAAGATATTTCATTCTGTGGAATTTGATTCGCACCTTTGCATTCCATACAATGAGAAATATTTTTCACAAGATAACAACATAACAGATATAGGGTAATATTAACTACTAAAATAACACAAGTGAGGAAATCAATAACAGTTGATTTGTCTACACATTATTGTTGATAGGAAACTTTTAGCAGATCATGTATTACTTTCTCCAGTTACATGCCACTTAGAACACAATATGTTGTAGTCCTGTTGTTTGCATGTATGATATAGTTTAATCGATGGAAATAGATAAAGCAACATTTTTCCTTGCAAATGGTATCATAAGCCATAGTTTCATTCATAGTTCTAGCAGTTGTAATTGGACTACTTCATTTCGCACATGCAGTCTCAAAGGGATTTGTATATGCACTAATCATCATGAATAGTCCTTGCAAGTAATGCAAAATTGATATAGAAAATTGAGATTTAACAAATTGAAATCAAAATGAATTTTTATTCTTCATGATTTATCTATATCTATATATATACATATATATCTATAATATAATATAGTTTACTATGCATACTCCACTCAATGAAGAAAGTAGTTTTCTTACACTTTCTATTTTCAATGAACATATGAACATGGATTGCAATATAGATTCAACTAACTATCACATTTAGCTAAATAACATTTTTTTTTTTAATAGTTAATGCAAAGGTGTGGAAGAGGCTTTCATTGTGATCTTTTGCACCTGTGCACAATGTGAGAGCATTAAAGCAACATAGTGTGAAAAATATTCAAATAGGTGCTTGCTCTAGTTGCCAGTGAGTAAGTGAAATTATTGAGAATATTTTCTCTCATCACAATGGAAGACCTCATGTTCACCATCAAACCTAATCAGGTGTGTGGGAAGTGTGGGAGAAAGGGTGTGCAAATAAATTGTGTGCAACAGAGTTTCTTAAAGAGAGGGGACTATATCGAGTCAATATTTTTTCCTTTGAACTAGGCACAATGTATAATTCCTCCACACCTATGATGGTACTTAAATTTTTCTTCAATACACATTATCTCATTTGGAGCAATATTCAGAATCCGTGATTAAATTTATGCATTTTTAAAGTTGTTTTTGCTTCTTTTCTATGTCCTTTTTGATGAAATTTAGTTCAAAATTTCTTACCTTTGCCATAATGTTGATAATTTGTGTAGAGTGCAGAGGATCCTTCACTACCCCATCATTTCCTCCTTCACACCTTTATACTCTGCACAATGTATCAACTTAATGGATATTTGTTTAGTTGTCCACCCCCCACCCCCTCACTTTCATAAGGGACTTGCAACCCTATTAGCTCTAGCATCATTGGGGAGAGTAGTAGCATTTGTAACTAATTTTTTTTTTCTTGCAGCACAGTAATGGATTTAATCATTCCCAGCCACCCAAATGGGGTGTAGGAGATATCAATTTAAATTTGATGTAACACAATCCTCCCACATTTACCCAAGATAATCGGTCCACTAGGGTAAACATGTGAAGAGAGGCTACTATGATGTGATTCAAATCCCCATGTATAGTTAAGGAAGTGAAACTGACAAAAGAAAAAACCATTCTGACCTTCCACACATGCTACAAAACCTTAAGAAGCCAACCAACCCCTCCAAGTGACCAACCCCTGAGACAACTTGAAATTTTACTAATTTGGAGCCTCAGTTGCTACCATGACAAGACATGCATGCAACTAAGGCCTTCTAGTCTCTCCCACATGGAATACCAAGGAGAAGGAGCTCTTATTAATGAATGCATAAGGCAACCAGGTCAGGGACTTCCAAGAACCACTCGACCATAGATTGCACTGAACCAAATATTTCTTTCAGTCAATCACTCTTGTTCCATATTCCAAGCATGAATGTGGGACTCAAAACAAAACAAATCCAAGTTTCCTTAGGCTTTACCGCAATGCCCACTAGATCACTAAGCCCTAAACAAGCATGGATTCCACCATATTTCTCCACCTACATCGTGAGGAATTTGTCTTCCTCCTAGTCTCTAGGCCTTACAATATATCCCACATTCACCAGTCAAGGGTTCCCAGGCATAATCGAGACTCCACCCTCCAGGATTTATTGTATATCTCACTATTCACTAGTCAAGTATTCTTAGCCTTGATCGAGGGCAACCGAGGTACACAAAATATGTATTTACTATAATCCCACCTTCTCCGGCCTAGGGATTCCTAGGCCTTGTGTTCTTCTTCAAAGGCCACCTCACTTGGTTTCGAAACCATTCACCAATCCAACTTAACCAAATAAAAGAGAACCCATTACACGATGGCTATCCAAAAATGGAAATGCAAGGATGGAGAACTCTATCACACCTGGAAAAACACATGCCAATGATAGGAAGAGAACCCAATACACATGTGCACATACCATGCATGCTATTAGGCCCTAAATCTACCTCAGGCTAAGAAAGGCAGGTCTAGGGTAACATCAAACCATGCTCAACCTGGTAGCTAGCCCTACCAGGTCGGGAGAGGGCTCTCTCCTTGTCAATCTCAATGAAAATTTATCAAGGAAGGCTTGAGATGAATGATATAACAACTAATTTTAGGTTAGGTATGCTTGCTCAGAGGAATTTGATTGAATTTAATGGTTGGTTGCTGGATCATATGGGGAAGGCAACTTTAGGTTCGAGAAATCAACACAAATTTGCAAAGGTTTATGTGGGGCGAGGTAGGCAAGTGTTTTAACACTTTGAAATGAGCGTAATGGTGAGTCTAAATACTGGTGAGGAACTGAAGAGGGCACGCAAGTGTCATGATTCCTTCTCAAACAGTAGAAAACATGTAGAACTAAATAAACCCCAAGGTAGAGCACTGAAATGTCAATGAATCCACCTTTGAACTTGATTCATTTAGTTATGGTGAAAGAGAGAGATGATGACACACATAAATGTAAGATCAACTGAATTACAGAGAAGAAAACAATGCTAAATCACATTACCACAGGAATCCCACAAAATTCTACAAAACCCTAGTTTATTTCCTTGCTAAATTGCAGAAGTGATGTACAAAGTAGCTCAATCCATCCACAAGAGTGCAACCTTGACAAATGACTAAGAAAGTACAAGATATAGGCATCAAGCCACCTATTCTAGCCATCAGGGGTCGAATCCATGAGTCAAGGAGTTGTTTCAACAAGATCTAAACTAGGAACTTAAAAATAGGCAGCGGAACAGCTTGCCTCTAAAACTATGGAAACCGATTCATTTAGTTCAAAACCACCTAAAACTGATGTATCTACCTCCTTAAGTCAATTTTCATCATTTTTACATAAAAGTACATAAAAGTACATCAATTTAAAACATGAATTTGACCATGAGAGAGAAAAAGTCAAACTGATAGAAAACTAGGCAAAAATTTTGAGTTTTGAGCAAAATTGGCAAAATTTTCTCCTATGCATAGCGCCGCTGATTCTATGCGTAGCACTTTTTACAGGCAAATTTTGGAAGGCTTTCCGAAGTGAAAATTAGGTGTATGATATCTCATTGGAAAGCATCGTGAGTCTAATATCTGGGACAACTTGAATTTTTTTATTTGGAGTCCATTTGCCCCTCCAAGAATGCAATATCCCAAGATTGCTTCTTGTGTGGCAAAAAAGTGGCAGAGAGGGCACGTTTTGGGTGTTTTTGGCCCTTTTGGAGGTCCAAAACTTGTCAAAACTTCTTAGCCATTTTTTAGCATGCATAAATTTTCATGGTGATTGTAAAAATGTAAGCCATTTTACAAGAAGATGCCTCCATCAAAAGCGTAGCGCCGACGGCACTACACACCTGCCGAAAAAACCTGTTTTTGGCCTCAAAAATTCAAAAATGACGAAAACTTCACCAAATTTCTTGAAATTTGGCATGAGTGATCCTCTTTATGTGCTATGCTGGGCCAATGATGCTTCAGCCAAGATCTTGAGCTTGTCTCGCTCTCTTTTGAATTTCAAGGCTCTCCTTAACTTGGCTTTTAAGCTTCTTATCCTTGTCTTGCAAATTTTGTTCCAGGCCAAATAGCGATAAGCCATGTGGCGCAACATTTTCTTCTCCTTGTTAGCCTTTTCCAACAACTTCTCAATGTGGATATTCACTCTTTCCAACCATGATTCTTGGTGAGCCTCTATTTCTTACTCTAGTGAAGTTAGCTTGATTTTCCTTCTTTTTGCCAATTGTTGGTTTTCCCTTATGGTTTGCAGCTCCATGATTGTTTGTTTGTCCTCCAATTGCTTGTTCTGTTGCTCAAGGTAATTCATGATCCATTTAGCCCTCCCAAGGTCAAGTGATAGGCTTTGGATCTCAACTTCCTGCTTCTTGATGATCTCATCCTTGAGTCTTGAGCTTCGGGAGCCCAAATCAGTGTCCTCTTCCTCAATCAAAATGAAATCCCTGCCTTGGCCTTCAAAATTCCCTTCATCATGTAATGGTTTCTTTCCTTTGTCCTATACCTGCTTTGCTGAAGAAGAAGGTAAAGCCCCTTTCACCCCAGTTGAAGATAACATTTTCCTATTGTCCGGTGAAGAGAACGAGATCCCTTCCACCCCTAATGGAGATAATACTCATTTGGTAGTTACAAATAGTCTCCATGTGCCTTTCTCATAAGTGACAAACATTGGCACACCTATAGGTTTAGTCTCATGAACATTTGGCTGGCTTTAAGGCCCTCCTTCCTCTTGAAGCACTGTCAGAGTCACCTGAGGGCTTTTGAAGACCTCATGTGCAATGAAAGTATCCCATGAAATATTCAGCTAGCTTAGCTGATGCAAAACAACAATTTTAATCAATGAGAAATGGTAAATACTAATGAACTAATAAGGAAGAGGTTTCCTTTGCACATAATGATCCATCTTCTCAATATTCCTGCATATAAAGTATGGGGGATTCATCATCCTCACTCTTGTGAAATGCATCAACAATCTGACATGGTATGTATATAGACGGGAAAACCTTCCCTCACTGGTGAAATATTTGATGATGAGTTTCATGAGTGGAGCATAAGTATCTTGCAAGAATTTGAAAGGAAAGACCCTACTGATTTGCCTCTGATAACTAGCCTTGATGTAAGGCTCATAATGCTATTTGCCCACATGTTGCCCTTTATTCCACTATTCACCCACATTAGGGATGCCTGTTGCTACTACTATGGCTTCGGGTGTGAAGGTGAAAGAGACACCAACAAGGTTCACCTTGCCATTGTGAAGATGAAGAACAAATAACCTAGCAAGCTCATGGTGATATTGCACCCTTTGCACCATTTCGAAAAACCGGTAATGAGACTGATGTTTGAAACAGGTTACTACAAGAGGGCAAGAAAGTAACTCTATAAGAGTATTGGGCTCCTCCCGGATATGTTTTCCTCCTTTATGTGGTTTCCTTGGTTTATGAGCCCCTTGGGAAGAATCACTGACAGTTTCATCATCCATTTCATATGTTGAGTTTGTTGAGAGGTTACTTGTGCATTTGGAGGCAAAGGAGTGCGATAAAACTTGATTTGAAGCTCAACCAACAGATGTGTAGCGCTTCCTCCCAGGTGTGTAGCGCATTTTCTATGTGTAGCGCATGACCAAATTCTAGTTCAAAACCTGCACCAAATGTGTAGCACCAGGTAGGTGCAGAGCACCATTGCCCAGATGAGTAGCGCTAGCAAATTTTTGTGGTTTTTGCTTGATTTTGCCTCTTTCCCCCACAACCCTGATTTTCTCCTTTTGGCTGACTCTCTTTGCACAAAATGAAGATTTTAAACACAAATAAGACCTTTATATCCCCTTGGATTTAATTTTTCATTTACAAACCCACTTTTCTAAATTCTCTTTCACTTTGGTTTTAAAAGCTCTGTTTTTTGATTTTGCAGTTTGACTCTTCTTGATCACTTGATGAATTGATCCATTGATGTTTTTTTTCTTGCAGTAGATGGAGTTGGCAAGGTGACCAAGGGAAATATTCATAAACTTATTACATATAAAAAAAAAAAAAATTACATAAAATTTTATACATAGAAAATAAAACTCTATTTTACCTCAAAATAGGGTTTTGAGGAAAAACTCACTTATTGAGTATATCATCATTGAAATTTTGATCTTGTGACCTTATTAGACCTCCTCATGTGCCTGCTGACCATTATTGAGCTTTTACATGACTATGGTGGCAAACCCTAGACCTAATGAGACCTAAAACCCTAAAAATGGCTCCACTTTTAGCGGTCTGTTGAGGCGCAAGCTGAGTTGCGCAGCAAAGGTGGCATCCTGAATGTCGGGTATGATATACCCGATAGCATCTATGAGGCATTTTAAGGCGGCTCTTTGGCTGTACAACTTCACTAAGAAGAACCAATAGGCATCCCATGTCAAACTGTTGATCCTCGCGATTAATCTTCCATTTTTCTCCAGCTCTAGGTAGCATGAATGCTCCAACATCTTTGTTGATGTTAATTGGCCTGGAGTACATTGGGAAATCATGTTAGACAAATAAAGCGTATTATTTACTAATTCAACCAAATTACTAGTGGTTGCCTTGCATCTAAAAATCGCTCTTTCTGCCTTCATTAACTGTGATTGCCATTCTATGAATAGTATTTCTTTGTGTGATTCCAGAATTCTTGGTAGATTAGTGACTTGGCCCTGATCGGAATCTTGCCATTCCAGAAAACTTGTCAGTGTTTCTTCAGCCTGATCCAAATCTGTCCTTGCCTTTTCTACCTTTTCGCTTATGGACGCTACCAACTCGCACAATGGCTCTACCTGGGTAATTTGCTGACATAGGAGCTTAACCTGATTTATCAATGCTTTATTTAATTGAAGCGCCTCTACTTTGAACTCATCTACCTGAGGGAGCCTTTTCATTTGCTCAATTTGAGTTGATAATTGAGCGATTTTCTCATCTTTAGCTTTTATCGTTCCCTTAGTCGATATCTTTAATTGCGCCAATGCTGCCGATATCTCTTTTTTCCTTTAGATTGCGCTCTCGTCAATCCTCTGTTTCTCCTCTTGTAATTGCTTAGTCAGCTGATAATTGTTCTGCCGCTGCACTTGTAATTCTTGTCCGCCTTCTCTACTTTCTGCTGTGCTTCCGATAATTGAGCCTGTAGCGAAAATATGTCTTGATCTTTCGCTTTTAATAGTCTACTCACCTCCGATGCTTTATCAATGGTCGTCGCCGAATATGCTCCAGCGTATTGTGATAGCTTTGTTAAGTCATGAGAGGGATCAAATTCCTCTTTCAACACAACATTGCCCGTTACTGTTAATTCAGGGAATAGAGAAGGTTGATCAGCCCTTCTCCTTTTCCTCTGTCGCTTTACAACAACTTTATGCTTAGGGCTGTAAAATACATCCAAAGGGGGAATCTCTTCTATTTGCAAAATGATTCCGCCCGATGGATCCTTAGGAATTATTTTTGTTTCCTTTGATTTGGGTGGGTCGCTGGTTTCGCCCGAAACCTGTTTTGATGTCGCTTCCTGTCTGTCACCCTCTTTAGAAACCTCATCATCTTTCGAGCACTCTAGGTTGTCGATGATTGAGTTGAATTGCTGCCATTGCTGGAGCAAATTCGAATCAATTTATGTATCACCATTAACTTTCGAGCTGCCCTCTTCTTGAGTTTTTGCCTGGGTTTCATCCTGTCGCTGCACATTTTCCTGGGTTTCTTCCTACCTCTGATTATGCACTTCCTCTTGCTGCTTTGATGTAGTAGGAGGTTGCGTATTTCTTTGCTGCTCAGGCTCGCTTGATTTTGTCGTCGTTGGAGTAGTCGCTAATAGGTCTAGAGGCAGAGTTTGCAACCTCTATTGTCTAATTCTGTTAAATTCGGCTAGCCCCTCATCGTTGTATTCATTTCTGGCAAGCGATTTGACTTCATATAGCGATTTAGCCGATGCAAACAAATCCTTGAATCTGTCTTCTTTGTGCTCGAACTTAGCCAATTTGGCCTGGTCGACCGCATTGTAAGCGATTTTCCTTGGATCATACTGCCTGCTTGGCAGAGTGGCTAGAGTCAACAAATTTATCTTCCCAGCTTCCTTCTCTGCATGTTTGATATCATGCAGGGTGTAGATTCCAATTCGCAGGGGAAAGGAGGGCCAGACATGCTTTTTTTCTTTTTTCAGGGTTTGAGTAACCCCATCGGCATTGATTTGATAAGCTACTTCCCTGGCAAGTAACTTGTCAGGGATGTATAGTGGAAGCACATGGGGCCTGGCCTGACTGCCAAAAACTCTAATGTAGGTGAATTTCTCTGCTCTGAACCAACTTGCTACTACGGTTAAATCCACCACTGCTTGTTTAGAAATCTTCGGGGCAGGCTTATCAAAAATGGAGTAATGAATCGAAAACATGAAATCGTTGTAGATTTGATATAGGTGGTGTTTATAGCTGGTCTTCCACAACTTTTGATGATATATGTGGATGGGTGTGGGGTCTTGCGACGTCCACCTCCATCCGAGTACAGGAAATTCAAAATTAAAACATAAAACGTCCAACACATAGGCACTATAATAAAATGGCGGAATAAACCTCTCTGTGACGCGAGAATTAAATCTGAAATTAAGAATGGCCTTGGCTAACTTATCGGATAATATATCCGCCCAATCCATAATCTTGCCATTACATTCCGCCTCCATTAAGGGGACCATTTCTATGGTAAAATTGGCGGAGTCATGTAATCCCCATAGTCTACACATCATAATTCCAGCACAGAAGTAAGGAGAGCATAGAGAGTCGACTGAGTACTTACCCGAGGATTCGTGCTTGTGCTTTGATGGATTTTGTCTCCAGCCTCGAATTGGTTCGGACTCGGTCTCATTTTCTGCTCGGAACTTCTCCAGAAATGTCGTGTTATACTTTTTCTCTTCTGCCGGTAGATGATACATTTGCCTTAGATCTTCGGCTCGAAAATAACCGAAAATCCTCCCATCTGTAGTGCTGAACATTCTGTCAGTAATTGGGATCTCTTGGATTGCCCACCTTACCACATCCGTATATGGGAGAATTTTCTCCCGGGCCACTATTCTATGAAGAAAGGAATTGGCCAAGGCTTTTAGATTAGCCTCAGATTTGCTAGTACTATCGCATGAGACTTTTATCCCGGTCACCTTCGGCTCTTCGGCTTCAATCAGATTATATGTTCCTTGCCAAGTGGCTCTGGTAAGTCCCAGGCACGTAGTATCTAATATAAGCCCTTTCTTTTTACTACCTGAATCAACAGCAGATTGCCCTGCGGCTGGCAAAGCAGTAGGCATTGTAGTCTTTTTGGACTTCTTTCCCAATCCACTCAAATCTGTCTCTGCGGAAGGATCTTGCACAGAGAGAAAGATAGGCGTAATACAAAAAACAATAACATGAATGGAATAGACTGAGGTATATATATCTTGATAAATTCATGGTGATCGATTGACTTAAGACAGCTTTCAGATCAAATCTGTGAATAGATCGCAAGCTTGCTGTTTTCATTAAATGGCCGTTAAGGCCTGTCAATCTCATTAATACCAGTCGCTTCGGTTAATGGCCGAATGATTTATTTGAAGCATGCCTTGGGCGATTTGGCGCTTGAACGTGGATGAGTAGCTTTTCGAAAGATATTGCCTTAATTACGAATAAATCGTATTAAACTGCCTTTATGATTTTACTTTGAAAACTGCGTTTTTTCCCTTTTCGCAATCGGGCGTCGGGAAAATCCTAAGTCATTTCTTTGGTTCCATTTGGAATCCCCGATCGCCGATAGCGATATCGCATCGCGTCAGGAGTAGCGAGTGGGGCAGTTTATAATGTGGGTATGGTGAATCGTCGATCGCCAATAGCGATGTCGCATCGCATCGGGAGTAGCGAGTGGGGCAGTTTAGAATGTGGGTATGGTGAATCGCCGATCACCCATAGCGATGTCGCATCGCATCGGGGTGAGAGGGATCTTATTTGGGTTTAAGCATTATCACCGATTGCCGATATCGCATCGCATCGGAGCAAGGGGTTCTTAATTGTGTCACTTTATATTTCACCGATACCCGATAGGGATTTTGCATCGGAACAAATCAAAATGTCCTCAAGTTGTGTTCCCTTTATCATTGCGATATGCGATCTTGCGATCGCTTTATCACAATGACAGAAGATAAATCATTTTACGTTAAGGTTTTTTGATTGGTTTTATTGAAGAGGCCTTTTAGTAATGTTTTCTTTTATTTCTTCGGGCCTTTTTTGAAATAGAACTTTAATTGATACCAATTTAAAAAAAAAAAAAAAAAAAAGAACGAACCCATTCATTATTTTGGTTTTGGAATAGTAATGATATGAAATGGGGGGTTGTTGTAGGGCACAACAATTGGCGATTCGCTGGAAGAAACAATTATCTCTGAAAAGTATAGGAATACTTAAACTTTTTCAAAATAGAATTTTCTATCAAAAGGAAAAATTCTAATATAACTAGGTATAGTTGCATTCTAGATAAAACAAAACTTTCTTTGCTAATTTCCTCTTTTTTAAAAATAAATAGATTCTAGGTTTTAAATTGGCATTTATTGGTTGATATTGATAAAACAGAGAACTTTTCGAAATCAGCTATTAAAATTAACTCCTTTTTCATAGGTAGAGCCTCTGCTGCCAGCAAAAGTCCATAGTTTCGGCAGGGATACCTTTTAACCATATCATTGTCTATTGTCCCATTCACCTTAGAGCATGATTAACAGAATGAATTCAAAATATGTTTTTCACATTTTGTATTTATTTTCTTTTTCTGTTATTTTGCAAGATAAAAAGCCATTGCCCTGGTGTGGTGGCCAGTTAAGTGATAATGCCATTCACTGGTAGTAATCTAACCGAACAAGCTGGCTCGTGATGAGACCCCTTGTCTTACGATTGAAGCCATTACCCTATTTTGGTATGCAGTATTGGTAATGTCGGCTAAACTATTTCCCTATGAACATGGTAAGCAGGCTTGTAATAAGACCTCTTAACTTTTGTATCCAGTATTCTTGGAATTACACTCTAAATAATCACGAACTTGAGTAAGTGGGATAGACAATTTCCTCCTTAAGAGAGGATGGATGACAAGGTAAGAGTTGGAGATGCTGAATTTGGATTAGCTCCTACTTTAATATTGATAAACTTTTTGTAACAAATTTGAAAAATCTAAAAAGATTTACAATATTTATAAACTTCGAGAGGGGTTCACTAGGATTGTAGTGTAGTTTCATAATGCAATTATATCTAATTTCCTAGAAATCATTCCTTTTGTTTAAGACTCCTATTTATTTAAAAGTAAATATTGCACTGCTTGTTTTGAGAAACTCTTTGAATACAGCAAAGGTCAAATAGAAGATACCTTACAGTTTTATTTTCTAATGCTGCTACAAACTGCAAAAATGCTATGAAAAGGAGAAGGGGTTACCTTCTCAATTGAAGAATTTCTTTAAGATCAGACCATTAACAGGGAGAGAATCTCTCAACCCTGATAAATCTTGTAGCATGAAGGTCCAATGGCCTATCTTTTCAGAGATCTGAAATGGTCCAAGCCAGATCTTCTGAAACTTGGTGTGTTTTCCTTTATCTTCATGGGCTTTGTCCCATTTCAGGACTAAATCACCGACTTGGAATTGTTTAGAACCAGATGAAATTGTATCAAATGATGACTTGATGATCTGCTGATGTTTCGCATGAATGATTTTGGCTTTTTCTCTTTCTTCTTCTAATTTTAGAATTTGGTCATGTCTAAGTTGTAAAGAAGAAGAAGGGCTTTCTTCAATAAATTGAACTAGGGCTAGAGAAGGAAGAACGAGATTTGTTGGTAGTACAGCTTCTTTTCCATAAACAAGTTTAAATGGGGAGGAACCTATAGAAGCTTTTTGCGTTATCCTATCAGCCCACAATGCAAATATTAAAGATTTGTGCTAGTTCTTATGATTTTGTTCGATAGTTCGCTTGATAATTTTAATAAGATTTTTGTTTGTAGATTCAGCCAAACCATTTCCCTGAGGATAATAGTTAGCAGAATATTTGAGTTTGAATCCTCTTTTGATTGTGAAATCAAACATAGCATTGCTTGAAAAGTAATATGCATTATAAAAAACAAGAGCATTCGGGACACCAAACCTGGTAATGATGAATTGGTCTATAAATTCGATAATGGCTTCAAAGTTTGTTGTCTTTAAAGGAATCGCTTCAACCCACTTGGTAAAGTAATCGGTAGCAGTAAGGATATACTTATGCTGTTTGGAAGAATTTGGGGTAATTTCTCCGATAATGTCCAATCCCCATTGCTCAAATGGCTGTTCAATGTTGACCAGTTGCAGAGAGAAGGCTGATTTCCTTTGTCTTCCACTTGAGGTTTGACAATTTCGGCATTTCCTTACATATTCATGAGCATCTCTAAATAGAGTGGGCCAATAATACCCAGCATGGATGACTTTGTGAGCTGTGGTATCAGCTCTGAAGTGGCCTCCTGCTGGTCCATCATGCAATTCCTGCAAGACATTTTGTGCTTCAGGTTTTTCAAGGCATCTTAATAGAACTGAATCATAATTTTGCCTAAAAAGCACATCATCAATAATGGTAAAAAAAAAATCTTTCAATCTTATGGCACTTTTGTTTTTGTAGGATAAGTTGGGAGGTGCATATCCATTTTTCAAGTAAAATATTAAATCAGCATATTGTGATTCAGAGTCAATGATACTTATCTGGTTGATTGTTTCAGATTGATCTGTATCGCTTGATTCTGGAATGTTGGATGCTCCTGCCAATAACCTACAAAATCCTTGGCCTCTAACAAACTTTGCTGGCTTGATCTCTAGGTCATATTCTTGAAGTGTTGTTACCCAATTCACCCTTTTTTCTCCTGATTCTCTTTGGATTAATAGTTGCCTAACTAAGGAGAAAGGAACTATAACATATGGGCTTTTAAAAGGAAGGGTCTATAATGTTTAACTGCTTTATATACAGTAAAGGCTTGTTTTTCTACTTCGGAATAGTTTAATTCTGCACCTTGCAGATTTGAACTATAGAATGAAATAGGTGCTTCCAAATTGTGATCGTTGATCTGTGTAAGTACTGCAGCATAAGAGAAATCGGATGTGATGGTATACAATGTAAAATGATTAGAAAAATTTGGAGTATTTAGAGTCGGGGCATTGATTATTGATTGTTTGATTAATTCAAACGCTTCCTTTTCTGGCGATCCCCATTTAAAGACTGAATTTTTCTTAATCATAGTTTGAAGTGGTAAAATAATTTGAGAAAAGTATGGAACGAATCTTTTTACAAAATTGATTTGGCCTAAAAATGACTGCATGGATTTCTTATTATGAGGAAAAGGGATTCATAGATTTCTTTAATCTTGTCTGGATCGATATAGATGTCGTCTTTAGATACAATAAAGCCTATGAGCTTACCTTGATCAAGAGCGAAAAAGGATTTCTTAGGTTTTAGAGAAATACCGTATTTGTTACAGTGTTGAAAGATTTGATTCAAATCATGCAAGTGGTTGTATCTCTCTTTAGAAAATACAGTAATTTCATCTAAATAGACGACTACTGTTCTATTAATTAACCCTTGGAAAGCGATATCCATTGCTCTTTGAAAAGTGGCTCCTGCATTAATAAGTCCGAAAGGCATTTTCTGATATGCATATGTTCCCCACTTTGTTCTGAATGTGGTTTTGAGTCGGTCATCAGGGTGGACCAAAATTTGGTTATACCCTGAAAACCCATCCAAGAAGGACATTAACTCTGAGCCTGCCACTGATTGGAGTATCTGCTCCATAGTGGGTAATGGGAAGTTATCTTTTAAACTTGCCTTATTTAAATTTCTGAAATCAATACAAATCCTTATGTCGCCATTTTTCTTTCTGACTAGTACCATATTGGAGACCCAGTTTGAGTGTCGTACGGGAAAAATAATCTTAGCTTTCAAGAGTTTATTGAGTTCCATTTTATTTGACCCTCTAAGTTTGGATGTATTTTTCTCAGCTTTTGTTGAACTGGTTTCTGTTCGGGAAGCATTGGGATAGTGTGTTGAATAATAGATGTATCATATGTTTTTAGATCGTCATATTTCCAAGCGAAAACATGTTTATTCTTTCGTAAAAGACTAATGAATGCTTCATTTTCATCTATGGAAAGTACTAATCCTAGGTTAATGTTTTGAGGATTTTGTTCGGTGCCAAGGTTTATCAATTCAAACCTTAAGGTAGAGCTCTGGAGCTTTGTATTAGACACAGGTTTAAACCTGTCTTTAATATCATAGAGGTCCTCAAGCTTTACCACGCGCTTTGGAATTGAGTTTTCCTCATGTTTATTTCACATTTGAACATCGTGCTCGTCTTCCTCAATGATTTGATTATCATAGGATTTTTTGGAGGTCAGAAATTATAAAATGTCATCATCGTGGTTAAACACTCTCCAATTGGTTACATTGTCAGGAATGGATGGCCTAAAAAGTAATTCTACTGAAAACCTATCTGGACTATAGTCTTCAGAAGGGAGTAGCTTGGAAGCGACATTGGCTAACAAGTCGGCTGCCGAATTTTGCAACCTGGGAATGGAAGAAATATTGAATGCTAAAAAATGGGAAGTGAGTTGTTGTCCCAGCGATTGATAATGCTTGAGATGCTTCAAAAGACAATGAATTATATTCCTTACCTATTTAACAATAATCTCAGAGTCGCCAAAGACCTTTAAGTATTGAACTTTGAGGCCGATCGCTTTGTACAGTCCTTGGACTAATGCTTCGTACTCGGCTGTGTTATTGGTGCATTCAAATTCTAATCTATAGGACAACATTGTTTTTTCTCCTTGCTGGCTAACCAAAATGCATCCTGCTCCTGATCCTTCACTAGACTTGGATCCATCAAAATATAAAGACCAAAATAAAGAATTATCTACAATTTTTGTTACAAAATTCTCAGTAACATTAACACATTTAGACCTGTCAGTCTGTGAAAAGTTTTTAATTTGCAATGCGAAATTGTTAACTAAGAAAGGTGATGGCTGGGCAATATAATTGCCGAAAAATGACTCGGAAGAATAATTTCCTAGGATATTGTTGTTGAACGCGACTAGTTGATTTTCTTGTTCAAATTCTGTAACAGTGTGGGTCATATGTTTCTCCCGATCGATCCTTATTTGATTGGGCTCTGCCCTTATAGAGGGAAGCCACATATGGGACAATCGGTGGAGATATACCCATGGAGTTTTTCTGACCAATCCCTGCTTAAAATCAACCCATATAATTCAGGTATATTGGCGACTAGAATATCAATCATTTGGACTATTCGTGGATCCGCTGATAACGTTATCGTTACAGAGTTTATTTCCCCTAGAACTTGAACCTTAGTTCTATCTAACTGCACAATGTGAATAGAAGATTTCTGGGGTTCTATATTCAGCTTAGAGCAAACTGAAGCGGGCATTATATTCGAGGATGCCCCAGAATCAATTAAGCAGTTGTGTAGATTTCGATTGTAAATTTCATATGTTAAGAGGAGAGGAGGGGTATGGGAGTTTGATCTATCTCCAATCAGAATTGTGTCAGTTGCCTCAACTCTACCAGAAGGTGGTTGTCCTGAGTCGCTTGCAGATTTAGTGGTGGGAAGAGGTGAAGAAGGAACAGCATTAAGTTCTTTGAGTAGTAATTTTTGCTGATGTTTTAATTTACTAAGTTCAAACATGGTGATGTTTGCCTTAGTTTTCTTCATGTCATCGACAATATTATAATCCATCGAATCAGAAACTACCAATGCCTTGGATGACGAAGGTGTAGTGGAGGATGATGGCTGATTCTGAGATACTGTCGCGACTGGCTTCCTTGTGGGTACCTTTTCCTTTGCAGTATTGGTTCCAACACTCCTTTTCTTTGGATTAGCTTGCACTGGTTTGGGAGTAGCTTTACTCCTTGTAGTGATAGGAAAGGCTTCTTGCTCAGCGTCAGTATCGGAATTAGGGAGTATAAAGTCCCACATCCCGTGGCATTCAACTACTTCCTCTTCTTCTTCTTCGGATGGTGTAACTGTTTCTTCCTCTTCTTCTTCCTCAGGATCTGAGTCTACATATGATATAACGTTTGGAGGCTTGGACTCGAGTTTCTTGAAATTTCTATATGGTTTCTTCGTTGAGGATTCTGATACTTGTTACTTGATCTCAACCATTTCGTTAAACATGGTTTTAAGGACTTTCTGAAGGCCCTCAATGTCATATGGATCCTTAGTGATCATTTTCTTTGAGTCATCTTTAAAGGACGCTTTTTTAGATTTTCGTTCTTCCAGGGTAGTTTTATTTTCTAAGGCGATTACACTTTTTTCAACAGCGAGTGCTTCCTTCATGCTTTCGGCCAATGTAGGCTGTTTAGCCCTATCCACAAATATGGCTATGTTTTAGGGTAAGGCAGTGATATACCACTCGCTTCTAACTTGTTCGCTTGGCTTATCGTCGGTGGGGATTTTGTTCAAGAGTTTGTTAAATCGGGAGTTGAACTCCTTAATGGGTTCTCTTGACTTGATCCTTAAACTGGAAAGGTCATGGACGAGTGTAGCCAAGGATCTATCATCGCCGTATTTGGTGAGAAATTGTTCCTGGAAGATATTCCAACTTGTGATGGACCCAGAGGGAAAGGAAAAATACCAAAACCCTGCAAATCCTTGCAGTGTATAGGGAAATAATCTTAATACCACATCTTCTTTAGTGACTCCCTTTAGATTGACTGACAACATAAAATTTTCTATGTGTTCTTCTGCCGAGGTTCTAGCATCTGGATTGAACTTGGGTAGCCATTTTTCGGGGTAATCGGGTAACGGATGTAAAGGTGCAGGCATGGTGACTGCACCGGGGCTTCTCCATGGTCTTTGAGCCATTTTAGGAGTACCAGCGATTGCCTATGGTGTTCTAGGTGCTTGAGGGGGAGGTGGAAGTACAGACTGAAAAGACTGTGATGTTTGAGATGAAGTCCCTTGGTGAACAATGATATGTAGTGGTGAAGTGGGTGTTTGACTTCGCATAGGTGATGATGATATGGAAGATGATGGAGAAAAGGTTTCGCTAGCAGAACCTTCAATGGTCTTTTTAATCCTTTTCCTTTCGGGTAAAGGAAACTCAGGTGGTTCAATACCTAGCTTTTCGCTTTGGATTCTGGTAACCTGAGGGGGTAAGCGAAATTGTGAAGTCTGACTGCCTTGTGATACTTCAAATCTAGAAGGAAAAATTGAGAATCCTTAAAGTTTCTGGATGATGGATTGAACTTTAGGGGACTCCGGACTTAAGTGTTCTGAAGTATGATGTAATTGAGCAGTAGTGGTTGATTCTTCTTCGTCTCGTCTGGATACTGGTGATTCAGAATGCGAACGAGATGTCCGAGGAGAGGCGGAGGGTGAATTACTCTTTGAATGGTTTTTAGGTGTTGGCTTACTCACCATTCATAGCGGATGGCCCTCCTTCTAGTGCCAGAAATGTTGATGCCTCGAAAATTGTTGCAACAACATTGGGGGATAACCACCCGGTCCGGACCTTAATACAACTCCTTTTCCATTTGGGATGGTGGCTCCGACTGGAGATAACAGGACTAGTTTCCCGATAATGAATAAAAGGGATGGATTGGTGATGAATAATTTTCTTTTGATGATAGGCGACTAGCTTATTCTATTGACAAAAATAGGGAAACTAATACTAATCCCGGGAACAACTTATTCATTCGGAATGCAGCATTTAATAATCCTTATCTATCTAATAGGCATATAGATGACTCTGTAAAATAAACATGAGATATTCAATCATTCAAAGATTACTTCATATCAATAGTCAAAAT
>APFE031283145.1:56441-71948 GCA_000404065.3 Pinus taeda | reverse complement strand
TCCGCAAAGTTCAAGCTCGTTAAAAAATAAACCTAGCACTGAGCACATGTTGGCACAAGGTTCAAGCTCATTAAAATTAAACCTGCCTTCAGTAAACGACCTTTGTGATTGCCTTGCTATTAGCCTTTTGAGCCTTGGTTGTGTTCTTCCATCACCTCCATTCTTTTGGCCGATCATACACTTCCACTTGATTGTTTACCCTTTTGAGGAACAACTGCGACAAGTGATTCTGTTAGTCACCCTCTTCATTGACATGTTTTGAGAAGTTCCAAACTTACCTGGAACCAGCTACTACCCAAAACATCACTTGTCCCTCGAAAACGAGTTTCTTTTAAGCTCTTTTTAGACTCGTTAAATATGAAAATATTGCTGAGCTATTGGCCTTTATAGCTCATTAAAGTAAAGATAAGCACCATCCCTCTTGTACATTTTAATATTTTAGAACCTGAGGGATTATCAGACAAAAAGATCGAGTGCTTGTTTTCTCGGCTCATTAAAATGATCGAAAAGTCATCCCTTTCGTATTATTTTATACTTTTTCAGACTTAAGGGATTATGCTATGAAAAAGGAATGATGGAGTTTCCTTTTCGTCCCTTTTCAAACTCTCTAAATAGGAAAAGGACCGAGTTATCTTTTTCGTTAAACTCATTAAAACGATAGCAACACACTTGTCCACCTGGACAAGAACGAGTTTCACTGTCACTATGCTCGCTAAAACATAGCGACAAGTTTGCCCGAAGGGAAAATTATAGAACAATCATATGTTATCCTCCTCAAGCTTGACAAAAATAAATAGGTTCTGGTCAGCAATTACTAGGGAAAGAAGGGAATAAAACTTGAAGAACTTTATTGGTAGTAGGTTGCTCTTGAACATGACACTTTCACTCCATCACCATGATTGAATCGGGTTGGGTTTTTTCGTTCACCGGTCATACTACCATTGGTCCTTTGTACCATCCATTTTTTTGGGTTATCGCTACCAATCCATTTTAGCGTCGTTGACATGTTCAAGAGAAGTCATTCAGAGAATTCACCACCCAGCTAACACCTCATCCATTGCAATACCTTCACCCTCCATTTTTCATGACCGCCATTCCTGAACCTTGTATCATCAGATCGTTTTCACCTCCACAAAATCATTTGCTTCTTTTCGTGTCATAGATGTGGGATACATCAAGGCCCTCCTACGATGAGTCACTTCTTGTTGACATCAACACATTATCCTAGAAGTTGACTTAGAAACAACCCTTTCAATACTTTGAAGCTTGCATGCCTCAATAACAAGTTTCTCACTTCTGGCGACAGGTTTACATCAATGGCCTTCAACCGAAAGATTTTGCATGGTGTTGGACATCGACTCATATATCCACACCACGTGAATTATACTATAGTACCTTGAGTGTCATTATCATTATCAATGATTCCTCTCGCGCATGTTAACAACTTACATCATTGGCTCATAATCAGGCAATGTCTTTCTATGTTAACCTTCAGAACTTGTACATTGGGTGAAGATTGAACGGGTTTGAAGACCTCAGATCTAGTTTCGTCCATCTGGGCTGCTATATATTCAGGAAAATAAAGACATCAAATGTACACAAAAGCTGCACAAATGATCATCCAAGCTACGATATGATGACTCTACATATAAAGAATCACCAGTCTGCAACCGTGGATGGTTATCTGTTCCATGTACATGAAAATGAATTTATAAAAGCTGAGCATGGGAATGCCCACTTCAGCTAGATCATGAAAATAATATGATGATGATGTATTGTATTGTATTGTATCTTATTACAGGTCACCTTCCAGTTCGAATACCTCAGATCCTCATGATAAATCATTTCACCCGACATCAGAAGATTTACAACATCATGCTTTAGGGGGCAATCTGTTATAGACATATTTGGGCACTGCAACTCCAATCATATATTTCAATAAAAACAAGGGCTCTTTAACCCCTAAAAGTGTTGTTTCATACCCTAAAGAATCATGGTCAACTGATTACATCATTTCCCAGAATTTCCACCTGAAAAACTACTCAAAACTGGTCAAAACTGAACCATACTGATTGCTCCATGGTCAAGGTGCGATGCATACTAGCTGCTACACTAGCCAGGTGCGATGCATACTGGAAGAGCCTTCTGTGGGGTGTGATGAGCGAGAATAGAAAAATGGCAGAGACAACTTTTGAAGTGGATGCTCATGGAATCTTCTAGAAGCTTCTCCTATTACACTTGCCTCTCTGAAATTGCCCAGGGATGAGTAAGAGATCAAATAAATCTCCAAGTGGAACCAAGAACTATCAGTGGAATGACACTAATAAAAAACCTAGAGCTGAATCACCCCCTTCCAAGACATCTATATATGGATCCCTCATCTGAGAGATCTGGAGGCTGGAATTTTGTAATTTGAAAGGAAGTGATGTTGGTTTCTCTTTGAGAAAGAACATTGTATTGTTGGGTGATCTTGCTTTTCATGAGGTTTAAGAGGGCTTTCATGTTGGTAGGATGATACTGGATCAGACAGCTGGGTTGTAATCCTCTCTTCTACTATTAATAAAGTTATTTTATTTTTCCTCCATATAATCATGTATTTGTGAATCTATTTTATTTGTCAATGCAATTGTATGGTCAATGCATTTCTGATTCTGCATTGTTTATGGTATTATAGATCTCGATGTTTTGATGGTGTTTTGTTGCTTTACCTCTATAGGTATTCTCTAAAGCGGGACAAGTAGGAAAGGAGTGGCAAGCTCTATCAAGGGAGAGAGGAAACAAGCAAGGAGCCAAGCGAAAGATTCAGGTTGGTACTCTTTGCTTCTCTCTTATCTATCATACATAAAGGAAATCACAAGTTACTTTGATTGTTTGTTTCTAGGATAGCTACCCATCTTAGTGGGACTAACAGATCGAAAAGACACTAGTTCTCCTAGAAACAGTCACTTACAATAATCTTTGGGCTTCCATGTATCTTTTGAATTGTTTCCATAAATGCAATAGCAACTATATTGGCTTTATACGGATGTGATAATGCACAAAAATGTACATACTTGGTAAGTTTTTCAACTACCACCATGATGACACTCTTTCCTTCAGACTTGGGTAAACCTGTGATAAAATCCATTGAAACCTCCTCCCAATGTTGGCTTGGAATGGATAAAGGTTATAATAGACCTGGGGTCTAAATTGTTTCAACTTTATTTTGTTGGCAAACCAAACATTCTGTCGCAAACTTTTGAATATCTGATTTAAGGCCAACCCAAAAAATTCCTTCTTAACCCTATGGTAAGTTTTTAAAAATCCTGAGTGCCCTCCTAAGGGAGAAGTGTGCAATTCCATAAGAATCTTTTGTTTAAGGTGGGAATTCTTATAGAGGTATAAGCGATCTTTGTACCATAACGAATCATTTTTCTAGCTAAATGTATTAGATGTATTGGAATGTTGTTGTATCTGATATTTAAGCTGATGTATCTCTGTAATTTCAGATCTTCTAGTTCTAAATTGCGACCTGCAGTATTGTTACCGGGAGTAGTGTCCACTCGGATGCTACTATTCCCATTAATATGGGTGGCTATCTTAGAAACAAACAAGTAAAGTCTACTATTGTTTTCTTTTATGTAAATAGACAAGAGGAGAACCAAGAAGACCAACCTGAATCTTGCGCTATTTCCTCTCCTTCTTGATAGAGCTTCACTACTTCTTCTTCATTTGCCCAACTTCAAAGAGAACCTGTGGAATCACAACAACATACTACTATCGAAGAAACACAGATCTATATCCATAAATAACACAGCATCAGATGTGTGTTAACCATATAAACGCATATAGAAACAAGTACACAAGAATATGGAAGAAAACAAGAATAGCTTTATTAAGATGAAAAGTAGCAAGAGGATTACAACCATATGCTCTGACCCAACATCATCCACCAGCTAGGAAGCCCTTCTTCACCTCAATCAAAGCTTAGATCACCCAACACTATGAATGTACACCAGAAAACCAACAACACTTCTCTATAAGATACAAAATTCCAACCTCTAGATCTTTGTGATGGGGGATCCATATATAGATGATTACAGAGAGGTGATTCATCTTCTGGGATCTTGATTATTGTCCTCTCTCTGATAGTTCTTGCTTCCACTTTGAGAATGATGATCTCTTACTCATCCCTGGTCAAAAACAGAGGGGCAAGTGTCAGAGGGCAAGCTTCTGGAAGATTCCATGATCTTCCACCTCGCATTTTTGTCCCTGCCATTTTTCCATTCCCGACCATCGCACCCTACAGAGGAGAAATTAAGTATGCATCGCACCTTGTACACTGGGAAGGTGATATGCATCGCACCCTCTGCATTGAGCTTTCAGTATGGTCCAGTTTTGACCATTTATGAGCAGTTTTCAGTGGAGAACTTCTGGGAGATGATGTAATCAGTTGACCTTGTTCCTTTAGACAGTGAAGAAACACTTTTAGGGACTTAGGAGCCCTCAGTTTATGGACATTTATGATTGGGGTTGAAGTGCCCAAAAATGTCTATAACAAGTATCCCTCTGTGTCCTCTTTCCAATGCCACTAGTCTGATCGAATTTAGATTCTCCAAGAAATAGTTATGCACAATTTCCCAAGATGACCTAATTATATACCTTTTCATAAGAGCGAACTTGTATGAAGTGACACGTGTCACTATTTTGAACTTCAGGTCTAAAATATACACAGGAAACTAAAGTCCATCCTCTTTCTATAACTTCTTACGAAATTTCAATCTGATGCTCAAAACAAAAGTTATGATGATTTTCCCAATGTCACCTGTTTGGAATGTAATTCAAGAGTCTACAAAAAGACCAACTTCCTGAGATCATATCTCTAAAAATATAGCGGAAAAAGATCTGAAATTTGGACCCGCGGTTCAATATGCTTTTGTCTCAAATGGGTTTTTTTTTCTTATGAAATGTCGCAGAACAAAAGTTATAGCGAAAATGCCATGATGACCTATTTGGGGCAGGAAAACCCTAGAATCCAAAGGTCTGATACCAAATGTTATGAAACTAGCTCAAAAAAGATAGAAAAGAAAGATAACTGCCTTAGAATTCAGCGTTTTCAAGGGGGCAACCTCCTTTACATTACACAAATTAACAATTCTTGGATGATGCAAATGAAAAAACCTCCTTCCTATATATAGGAGTCTGAGGGGTCACAATATAACCAAGCCGACCTAACAATAATAATATAAAGGCACAAAAATAACAATAGAGGGATTCTATGGGGCACAGTAATAACAAATATGGGGAAAATAGGGGCACAACAATATTAATAAGGGATACAACTACAATAGTAATGGGGGAATCACTAGTATTATAGGGACCCGACAATGAACTTATCGACTGTGGCATCATCTCAATAGTCCCCAAGCGTTGCGTATTTTGGTTTTGCCTCCGTTCCAATGTTAACTTGCTTCGTCTTTAGTGGCGCAGTGATGTTGGGGTCTTCAAGTGATGGTCCACGAATCTCGCAAGAGCCTTTTGTTTATGAAATGTTAATGTTCCGTGGGTCCTCATCATCGTCCTCAACATTCACGTTATAACACTCTAGTGCGCTGGTTAACTGTGTCACCCATTCTGGTTGAATTACTTCCATTGGCTCTTGTGGTATTTTACATATAGCGACTTTTACTGCTTTTAGTGCATCATCAACAGTATCTGACCAACAATCTTCAAATGTGAATGTTAACAAGAATCCCTCACACAAGACATCTGATTCGCCTGTACCATGGTGTAGCTTCATCTCCGTATACCAATTCATGGGTACGACGTCCAGGGTATGGTAGAATAAATGTACCCATTTAGGTTGGGGCTCTTCCCCATAGACCTTGGTCCATTTTACGAGGTGCGTGTGTGGATCATCTCATCCATCATATTTTTCTACTAGTCGTAGTTGTGGTTTTCCAAACGTAGGCACATCATCCTTCTGCATCTGTGCCAGTCGTCAAAATTTCCTTGATGTGTACCCCACCATTGTGTGGGTGTTGCGCACAGTGCCCATTTCAGCGCATTGAACCGCTACTCTTCTGGTACTGTATTTTCGAATTTTCTCAGAAATTCTTCCACTGTTGACAATCCATCATATGTCGGCAACTCCCTGCCTCTGTTGTTATGCACCTGATCATCATGTTGGAGTTCAATTTTGTTACTTCGTGCAACCGATTCTGCCATCGCTCTATCTCTTCGTCCGAATCTAAAGTGCAGGAGCTTTCACGCTCCCACGAAATCCTTCCATTTGCAGTCAGATTCACCCAATCCTCTTCTTGTGCAGTTATCTTGTAGATAGAGTTGAGATCATCATCACTATCATCGTTGCGCACCGGTTTAGTGTATCATGCTCCTTCAGCTGGATCTAGCGGTACTACTATGCGTAGTGAATTTTTCTCAAAGATCATTTTGTGCTTATTCATATTTATGACTCCATTCATATCAGTAGCCCAGTCTATTCCTAGTAGCATGAGATAGGGATTGTTATCATCGACAATCTCTATCACTATAGATTTGAGGCTTCTGCGATATTCATTTTGTGTAGTGTTATTTTCTGGAGTCATCGCATTCATGGTTTTATTGTATCTGCCTACACGCTCGCGCCGCCAATATGGATTGCCACCCCTTGCAATCTTCCCATGGAAAAAATCTTCTATTGGTTTTCCATTCGTAACTGAATAGGGGACCATTATAACGCGGGTCTACCAATGCATTCCCATGTTCGCTTTGGTAGTACATTTGCATCCGAACCCAGATCTAGGATTACCTTATCCATTTTGTACTCGCCTATTTGCACAGTCAACCTCATCTCCATTCCTATGCGCAATGCATGCTTTCCAAGTTTTTGGACCATGTGCAATTCTCCTGACCCAACACACCTAGTGATAAGTTCCTATAGCCCTTTGAATGCCTTGTTGTCATGCATCAGTTTCATGCATGTCTCCAGAAAGGTAGTGAGATTTGAAGGATCCATCCCTGGTTCTAATTGATCCTTACTACTAAAGTAGAGGCCTCCGTGAAGCTCTTCTTAGCTTCCATGAATGTTTGCTTCACGTGTTCTAAGTCAAACTTGATTTCCTTTATAGGAGCCTTGCAAACCCACGTGATGTCTTCGGGCTGCTTCCCTTTATCATCTCCTTTGGCCATACTGCTCCTGAGCATCATGTTTACATTTGGGTCTTCTTCATGCGGTTCAGACCTCATCATTTGTAAATTCTGGGTCGGAGGGGGCTGGAGTACCCCCTTTTCGCGCATCTTCACTATCAACGAAGGGCAATCTTCTGCCTCATGATCAAACTGATTACAATACCAACATGATATCCTAGTCGAGTTCGTACAATAATAGGCATAATGTCCTGTCCCTCCTTAATTGTAACAAATTATCTGTCCACGACCCCTTCCTGGTCCCATTCCACCTCAACCCCGACTGAGCCCTTGAAACCCAGCACGTGCCATCCATGCATTTGGGTTGAGGGCTCATGTTTCATTCTGTACCCTTTTAGCAAGAGTCCAATCCATCATTATTTCATAGCTTCGGCAGGTGTCTTTGTCATGGCCTACGGACCTACAGAAATTACAAAACAATTGCTGGGACATTTGCGTATACTTCTACAACAAATGAAAATTATTCGTGGTATGTTTTCCTCCTATCTGGAAGATCATGTACCATAGTGCAGGCGTTGTGCTTGGCATCACCTATGCCTTCGGTCTTAATGGCATTGGCCCTCCCCCTGCCAAGTAGTTCACGAACACTGGACAGTGGTCCTTGTCATGCCTTTGGCCTTTGCATTTTATGCACCATCGCACCTCCGACTCAGTTGTCCTCTCCTGTTTCAAACTTTGTATCTCTAGACACAAATTCTATAGTTGTGCATGGATTTATTGAACTCCCAACCCAGGGTCTTGTACAGGGGTCTCATGCAATCTTATTTCCATCTCCAACTCTTTGTCCTAGCTGGAAAGTTTTTGTTGTGACAGTACTGTCCTTAAGTGTGGCGTAAGTAAGGCCACAAACCATGTGTGATGCTGTGCATCTGTTAACGTCATAATGGCTTCACGGATCGTACTCTTCAGCCTTTGGTCCAGATCCAAGGGGGTCTCGCTTGGGAGCATTACGATCTCCTAAAACCTGTTGATTGATTGTGTCTCTTTTTTTGGCATGTTAAATTCCCTGTTTAATGTGGTATGTATTTCTGCAATTCCTGCGTTCGGGTGGTCATTAGAATTCTTGGTATACCACGCTAATGCACAATCTTGCAACACGCTCACCAGAGTAGTCTTTTTAATATTATCATCCACGACATCTTGTGCTTCCCATACTGCTCTTACCACGAACCCGAATTGGTCTGGATCTTCATTTCCTACTCCTTTAAACACCGACAGTTTGATCGCACTTTCCATAATAAGTTGCGGTGGTGACGGAGGTGGAGAGGGTGGACATGGAGGTGAGGAGGGTGAAACATATGGCGGTGTGGGTGGGGGTGGTAAATGTGGAATTCTCTATCTTATCAAACTGACTGCACTTCTAGGAGAGACTTTCGCAGTCTCCCCCTTGCTTTCCTGCGAAGGTGAAATTAAGGGACTGTTTTCCAACTCCTCACTACTTCTGCTTCTATAGATATTTTTGCTTCGCGTAGTCCCAAACATTAATTTAATTGCATAACCATCTTTTCACAAAATAACATCTTAATCCAAGTGTTCAAAGATTTAATATACTTACCTTGTTGTCCCTTGAGAAAACGCCACTCCGCCTCACTATAACTAATGATCGTTTCTACCACGAACACAGTGATAAACCTTCCTATTATTCGGTTGATCTAGTGGTCCACAGCTCATGCTATCTTATCTTTTGAGGCTTCTAGTTTGCTCACTAGTTTCAGAGTCCACACTATTAGTTTGTCGAGCCTACACCTTCCCTGGCTATCTACTAATTTCACGATCTATTCATACAGCTCGAATGGAAAATATGCAAAGAAAATTTCATGGATTTCAGTGTACAAGTAGCGATATAACCACTGTTGCTTAGATACTCGCGATTTCTATTTTCTTGCGCCATGAACTCATGAATCTTCTTGTCCAACCACTCTTCAATTTCTTTCTTTGTAGGATTCCAGTGGCGTGACATCAGACATCTTTTATACAGATCCCAGTCCCGGCAACAGAACCATTTGTTGGCTTGTATGGGCCTGACCCAGGTTCAGAGATGATTTAGCCAAGAAAATCCTGGTACTACTGGCCCTTTCGACAACAATCTGCGGAACATGAACTAAGGTCTCACCCGTAATATGGGAGGGTGCTAGAACCAGGTTTCTGCACCCTGGGGATGTCTGATGGGCTTCTGGAGGTCTGCAGTCTGACCTGTCGCTACGTGCAGTTGTGATCCCTTCACAACCTGCAATGTGGCTTCTGCGCAACCCTACTTGGGGCGCGACCCATATAATACCCAAGCTCCTTGTTAATTAACTGATTAATTAACTTGTGTGTGTAAGATTTATGGTTATTACAACATATTCAGAAATCATATCAGTGTGCGTGATACATAAACGAATACAAACATAAAGAAGATAATTCACAACAATTACACAGAAATAGGAATCAACTTGTCTTTTATTAATCTTCAATCTTGCTTACAAACTTGACACCGCCCTGTGCACTCAGCTGTAGGGGTCTGTGCACTCAGCTGCGGACTCTGCTAGGCCTTTGTGCACTCAACTGCAGAGCCTCTTCCTACTACTATGACCCAATACACTTAGAATCCTACTCTAAGCTTGAACCATTCCTTCGCTACTTTCTCTATCCTCAACTATCTTTAAAACTTAGAGCCTCACTCTATTTATACAATCCCATGGTCTATAGATGATGGGTAGGCCGACATGACTTTACATTACATTACATTACTTTAGGTCGGACAACCCTATGACTTTAACCACTACTTCGTGCTCCGTGCCCACAATTTGTGGAGTCTTACAAAACCTTTGACCAAAACTTGGGCTTTGAGCCTCAAAACCTACTGTGGGGGGATTCCATGCCCAACACTAAAGAAATAAAGAGAACAATATTCTAATATTTTCTAAGACAAATTTTGGGATGCATGTTAGGGATGGATAAATACCCAAGGTATTTATCCACCCATGGAATTTACCCATGGTATTGTAAGTGGCATCCACCCATGGTATTGTAAGTGAGTTCCACCCATGGTATTCAATCATCCATGGTATCTACCAACCCAAGGAATTTACCTATGGTATTATAACTAAAAAAATACTATAAGTAACAAGTTTCATTTTGTAAAAGGAAATATTTCCACCACAATGTAGCTTTTACAATTATTCTCTGTTTTAATATAAAGTTTTTCTTAGTGGTTTTGTTTACTAGGTGTTCTCCACATTTCTTTTGGCATTTCAATTTTTTAGATCTTAGAGGCCTCCCCCTAAGATCCATTTCAGTTTTTTAGATCTTGGGGGCCTCCCTGCAAGATCCGGATTAGTGGTATCATATTCAGGCTACGACTCCATGGGAATGAGGGTTTGATGCATATTTCAGTTTCAAAGTTTTGTAACAATATTAAAAAAACTTCATGCGCATGCTATGACCTCCACATAACAATTTTTTTGGAAAAGAGAATATATATATTTCTTTTTTTTTTTGTAGGAATTGTTTGGGCAGCGAGTTTGTAGATCAAATATGAAACTTTTCATGCAAAATTTACAAAAATAAATATAAAATTTGGATTCCTTGCAAAAAATACCCAAATTCAAAAAACAAATTAACTAAATTGGAGTCCAGATAAGTGAGATATCGTTGATTTAAAATCAGCTGTGCTGCAGAAATTGTTTTGACGGAAATTCATGGATGATAACTCTCCTACCATTTTTTGCAGTTTTTGTGTAGAATTTTAGAAAAATTATTGCAAATATGAGCTCCTCTTGAAAAATCACCCAATTTCAAAAAACACAATTGATCAAATCAAAGTTTAGATGAGGGAGATACTGCTGATTTAAAATCAGCTATTTTTTTAGAAATTTTGTGACAACGAGTCAGTTGGAGTGTGAATATGAGTTTCTTGGGTGTCCAGATAGGGGTTTCAATCACATGGGAAGATGCATAATGATCACTCTATTTCCAAAAATAGGTTATAATAATGATTCTGAGTTAAATTGACTGCGTTATGCCCATTTTAAATTAGTTTCTATATATGGAGGAAGATTCAGAGCAAGTTCCCTTTGGAGATGTGCCCTCCCACCCCTATTTAGTAGGCACCTTCTTCACATTCCTCAGTTTCAGCATAAAAACATCTAGCTTGGGTTCTTTGGAGACATGCCCTCCCACCCTAGGCTATGTAAGTACCTGTTACTTCATCAACAGTTAGCATCACGGTTATGGGTCAATTGCACAAAATCCTTGTGTTGTCAAGGTTAATCCTCTCCGTGGACATAGATGATACATCTAGCCTAATGAGTGGGTTTAGCAATTCAAGTCACAATCTACTAGACACTTTCCTAAGTTTCAATTGAAAAGATAGATGATGAAGATGGCCTATCTCGTTCTGATGCTACCTAAATCTCCTTTGTTGAATACCTTGAATCACTCATGTCATAGGCTCATTCCTGCTGCTCTCAATGTTTATGCTCCTACACAAGAAATCAGGACACAACAAGGGATGCAGATACAAATAGCGTATTCAAAAGAAACCTACTTAACTGATCAAAGAATGTTAAGCTAAATTATACATGAGCATACACATTTACGGAAAATGAAATAAGAGTTGTATATTAATAGAAAAAAAGGGGAAGCATAAAAATAAGCCTTGATGTTGATAGGCTCTCCTTGAATGAATATCCAATTCCAAGCTTTGCTCTTCAAGCACTCATTCTCCAAGCCAAATGGGTAGCTTATAGGAACAATATTAGCATACGGGTGCAAATAGGAATAGACCAACCAGTCTCTAACCTGACCAACCATTTGCGAATGGGAGAGGATGAATATATAGGCTGGGAAAGGGAGTTAGGATCTCTCCAAAGATAGGAGTAGGCCCTCATCTCAAGGAGGTAGCTCAGAGAATTCAGCCTCATCTATGCCAAACAACCTCCATCTCGTCACTCTGGAAGCTTCTAGATCACGAAGCTTCTCATCCTCTTTGGAAAAATTGCCTTTTTGGGATCATCGTGGGTATATGAGCCAACAGAGCGATGCCATCATGGGTCTGGTATAGTGCAATAGGTGACCATCATGATTTTTAGCCTCAGAAGAGTAATGATTCTCAAATTAGGGTTTAGGAGCTATTTCCTTCAGGGGAAGCTCAAGGAATTTTCCAATCAATGTTTTAGGAAGGATCTGAACTGCATATATGAATGAGCATACTACATTACGGTCATGTTTCGGGCACTTTGGGGTATGTCATAGGAAAGTGCAGAAGGCATGACAAAATATTGTGTAACAGATGCCCCCTAAAGCATGAAGGTAGAACAGGGAATGATTGTTGAAATTATTTACGATCATTTCCAAGGAAGAGGACAAACATTGTCAGGAGACCTACAAATCAAGGACGCATATACATATACATATCTGATGTCAAAACATGAATCCACGATATGGATGTAGTCATCTGGATAGTAAGGACTATATGAAAGGATCCATGGCATGGGTGAAACCATCTAATACAAAAGGATCATTTGTAATCTAAGATCGAAGGCATGCACGTAACAATTCGACATAGAAGGATCATCATAAATGTAAAGTCCGATGGTATGGTCACATCCATACATATAAAAAAAACATGTGTACAATCATGAACAACAGATAACTCCATGCAGTCTCAGTTATATCAAACCAAAACTCAAGGCCTTGCGCTCCATCCCAACCCGATCAAAGTACAAATTCTAACATGCGAATGAACGTGTCTAAGTCAAACATGCTAGAAAACTGCCTGATTAGCGACCATTGATGTGGACCGTTAACTGGCATGAGAGGAACCACCCATAATGACAATGGCTTTCAAGGTACGATAGTATAATCCATGAATGTGATAAGGAAGCTGAAGTTGAACACTAGTGGAATCACTCAATCGAAGGCCAATAGTGAAAGCCTATCGTTGGATGCAAAGAACTTGTCATTAAGGAATGCAAGCTCTAAGGTACTAAAAGGGAATTTCTAAGTCATCTTCCTGGATAATGAGATGAAGTCGACATGAAGTGACCCATCGAAGGAGAGTCATAATGAGTCTCCCATTATCGACACGAAACAAGGAATAAAATGGAATGAAATGTAGGATCCAATACTATAACAAAGAGTCAAACAATGTATAGGTAATAAACTACAGATAGGACTTCTCTTGAACATATCGGCGACATGACTACAGAGTGTGGCAACATTTGACTCAACATAGGATATATTGGCCTTTGAGATAACTTAAGGTCAATTAGTTATGCCAAATCATCTATAATGTTTTGTTGTTTTAAATGATTGGATGACCAGTGAACTGTATATAAACAGGTGCTTTAAACTTAGATAAATTCTTAATAGAATAAAAAGTTGTTCCTTAACTGAACATGGTTATGTTGATTTTAATGGGATGGCAAGTATAATATGGAGAAGTATAATTGATTTAATATTCAAACTAAGTTTTTAACCATTTATAAGCATAAATTAAGAAAACAAGGTTTTCTTAATCAACAAAATATAAACAGACTATCGTAAAGATTTAGTGCAATTTATTCTCAAAGATGAATTTACAATAATAGATAGTTCTGTAAATTTATCTCTTATTTAAATTAAAAATTTACAGAGGATCCAAAATGAAACTGAAATTCAATTAAATTTTAAATCGGATAACTGCAAAAGACATGATTTATATGAAGAAGACATAATGAATTAATAAGATGAAATACAACTCACTAAGAGACAATCCATATGAGGCAAATCCAAAATCTTTTATTATCTCAAAAATGCTCCAGATTATTACAAATCTGCTTGATAACTTGTTCAAGGGTTCAACCTTGAATACTTTGACAGAAGGAAGTATTTAAACAAAATTTACAAAAATATTAAAATTAATGCTTGAGTGACATGACATTTTATTAACTTAGAACTAACAGAAAAGAAATAATGCGATCAAAAGGAATGCATCTATTGAAGTTATTTGAACATCTGTCCCTGATTTGGAGGAGAATAGTTATTGAATGTCCACTATTCAGCTACTGCACTGGTGAAGCTAACCTATCTTTTTAATCCTGGAATTCACGCAACTTATCCCATCGCTGTTCATATGGAATATCAATATTTGTTACCTTGCGGTAGATTTCATCTACCTTAGTATACCAAGCAAAAGTGGGTTTTACTGCAAAAATGTGTTTTTATCTTGTGTTGGATAAAACTTATGTTGCTGATAGCTTCATCAAAATATCTCCCTGTCATAGAACATTTGTGTTATGAAACCAGCTCACAAAAAGATAGAAAAGACAGATCAACGCCTTAGAATTTAGCCTCTTCGAGGGGGCAACCTCCTTTACATTACACAAATGAATGATTCCTTCATGATTAAAATGAAAAAGCCTCCTTTCTATATATAGGAGTCTAAGGAGTCACAATATAACCCAGTCGACCTCACAACAATAATATAAAGGCACAAAAATAACAATAGAGGGACTCTATGGGGCACAGTAATAACAATATGGCGACAATAGGGGCACAACAATATTAATAAGGGATACAACTACAATAGCAATGGGGTAATCACTAGTATTGTAGGGACCTAACATGCCCCTCTCCTTCAAAAAAGTGTTGTCCTCAATGCTTGAGTAATTATGGATGCTTCTGTATAAAATTCTCATCCTCCCATGTGGAATCTTCAGCAGATAATTTCTTCCACTTGATGAGATACTTCGAAATTGATCAATTTCGTAGCTACGAGTTCTTGTTTCTGTGATTTCTTCTAGTTCCAATATAATTTTTCCTTCCTTGTCAAGTCTTGGCAATATTGTTTGAACTAGGTGCTTGTCGCCTATAACCTTCTTTAAACATGAAACATGGAAAACTGGGTGCACTCGAGAAGCTGCAGGAAGCTCCAATTTGGATGTCATAGTACCAATCTTTTGCAACACCTTGTACGGACCATAATACTTTGGTGATAATTTATTATCCTTCTTAGCTTGCTTGAAGGACATTTGTTTATATGGTTATAGCCATAGGAATACCCAATCACCTACATCAAAACTTATTTCGCTGCGATGTTGATTTGCCTGTTGTTTCATTCTATTTTGCACCAACACAAGGTTATCCTTAATGAGTTGGAGGACTTGTTGTTGATGCTCGATGTGATGTTCCACTGCTTGAACCTTAGAAGTTTCTCTTAAATATGATGTGATCGATGGTGGCTAATATCCATAAAGTGCCATAAATGGGGTCATTTTTGTTGCTGTATGGAAGGAAGTGTTATACCACCATTCAGCCAGAGGCAACCATTTGACCCATTGTGTTTGTTTATCA